>CAIGRP010086804.1:0-10869 GCA_903798385.1 Fraxinus cuspidata | reverse complement strand
TACGTGAACTTTGTGTCTTAAATGATTATGTGATAGTATATTCTGATAGTCAGTCCTCTATACACTTATGCAAGTATCATATTTTTCACGAACGCACCAAACACATTGATATTAGATTACATTTTATTAGAGATATTGTGTTACAAGAAGTTGTAAGCCTTGAGAAAATACACATACAATACCTCAAACATGGGCACTAAGGTACTACTGTTTGTGAAGTATAGAAGTTGCAAAGATCTTTTAAACATCGGTTGAGGTAAATAATTTTCAATTTTATTGGTTCTCCCTTTCTGGATCATTACTAATGCATCAGGTCCTTTGACACCAAGGTGGATGTTTGTTAGGCAAATTGTCGTCAAACGACCTCTCAGTGCGATGATGTAAGTATTGTCTTTATTCAGTCGACTTTGACCAAATGACTGAATGTGCCACAATTGACCAAACCTATCACGTAATCCACTTGAGCCATTTGAAGCAGCCTAATTATATTAGTGCTGCTCGTGGCCTAACCCAAAGACTTGGATGGCTTATGCAATTGTTAGGCCACTTATACATTTCATATTGGGCCCTTTCATTCTAACCTAAGGCACATACTTATTTCACCTATTTAACCATTTGCCCAACATTGTAGCTGTGTGAAAATTTTGATTTGAAGCAGCCGTGTCCTTGAATAAAACGGATTCCTCCTTTGGCTTTGTGCTTTGGCTTTGTGCCTTCATTTGACAATCTGTTCTATTCCTTTTAGCCTTTATCGTCAATATATCTAAGCTTCAATCCTTTTTTTTCATCCTTAAGTCCTTTGTGGACTGATTTCTGTTGGAGCAACCATTTTGATTTGGGAGTGTTGGTTTGTGAACTTGGTCGGTTTGATTGTGGTGTTCAACAATATTGAGCCCGGTTTTTTCTTGGTGTAATTGGAGTGTGCTTCTCCTACATCTTTTCCTGGGCGAGAAGTGTGCTTCTCCTACAATAATGGTATGAAAGAAGGCTGTAGGAATATTACATGTACAGATAAAAAATGACCAAGTTAACATTTCAAACATTTGAACTGTGAGAATGAATTTTACCGGTGTATGAGGTACATAGGCAGTAAATTACCCACTGATGTTGGTGAAAGGAATTAAAATCAGTTCCAACTTAATTCAACTTAGCGTTATCTCGTACTTGATTAAAATTGCTTCCAAATTAGAAGAAAAGAATTTTAATGTGGAGCATGAACTTACTATTGATTGGCATATTTCGGAGTGTGCACTAATGGAAAAATCTGGATTTCCGGAAAACAAAGCAGGTTTCAGGAATTCTAATTGTGCATGATTCCCATATCTTTCACTGTGTACTGAATCAATTGAAAGGAAAATCAGTTTCATTGCATAGTATACCATCATTATAGGAGACATATAAGATGCTAATTAAAAAATAATATGCCATGGCGGATTCATGGCTGTCACAATACAGCACAAAAGAACCCAAACAGCACTTTTTTCTACCCCAAATATCTATGGGTTTTTATTAATACTAAAACAGAAACGAGCAGAAAATACAAACGTTGAAGGGGGTATTAGACCTGACCTCCAGCCAATGAGGAAAAGATGATAACCAATATACTTTATTGAAGAAAGAATTTGGAATCTAAACTTCACTTGCCCTCATCACGTATCATGTAGGTAATATTTTCAGACAAAAACTATAATTTTCTTCCTTACAATTTATCACAATTTTCTGTCGTTTCAGTATCATGATGATAAAATCGCATGTCCAATTTTTTGAAAGTGTTTTTCTTTCCCATCGCGCTCGGTTCAGCCAACTATCCGAGCTGACTCTTACTTGATTGTGGGACAAGTCGACTAGTTTCAAGGAAATATTTTTTTGTTGTCAAAAATTGCACTTTCGAGCCAATAAAATGAGCGGCTTGCGAGCCACGAGTGAGCAGGCTTGCATTCGAGCCGACAAGCTTGTGAACCAAATCGTACAAGTGGACGAGCGACTCACACGAATTTTTTGCTTATTGGCTCGCGCCCGTAGCTTGTCTCAAGAGCAAGCCAAGCCGAGTGATCAATTAAATCAGATGCCTTACTCGCAAGAAAAGTGGGATCACGACGATGTCCTCACCATTTCTCCTTCTTCGACACTTTTCACAAAAGATGATCATGATCATAAAATAATAATAATAATAAGAATGAAAAAAAACCAACAACCTTAGCACACCAAATTTAGATTTTAACTCACCACCCAAATTACCATCCACAACTTCTAATTTTATTCTTCATTTCGAAGTCTTATCCTTCAATGTAATATCTCACATGCTCTGCATAGGCCAACTCTATCGAGGCCATTCTTTTCCTTAAATGTGGTTGATAAGCGTGTTTTGACACATTTATTGGAGACCTAAAACTTGTTAACTGTTAATAAAATGAGTGAATCTTTACTTACAATCGTGTAAAGTTTTTGTAGATAAAAGCACCCAACTTGAAGGAGAACAGTGCAAAGAAAAAGAAGAGGACTGAAAACGCACAAAAACATGAGCTGGGAATCAAAGTGTAGAGGTTCTGAAAGTTGAAGGAAATTTGATGCAAATTCTTGAGAGTATTATTGAAAGAAAGTCAAAATGTGGGGACCAAATCGTATGAAATCAAAGTTAAAGAACATATTGCACAAATACTAAAGGATTGAAAGGCAATGAAATAAGACATGGGCCAAAAGGCCCATGCATACCCCCACAGGCCACAGGGAGAGCCTCTAAGCTAACCCATACTTTGCACATGGGTACGTATTTTTGGCTCTTGTTATTTTCGTTTTTACTTAGGATCATTTTGGAAAATCTCTTGAGGACGATTTTGAGGGTTTTTAAAGACCCAAAAGTGAGATGAAAGGATTCATTCATTATCCATAGCATTCGATACAACAAAGTTATGACAAAAAAGAGGCAAGAGAGGAAGATAAAAACTTGAAGTGGAGAGATGTTGGGGAAAAATCAAGACCAATCTATTCTGCATTTCAAGAATTTGATCAAGGGATGTGTTCCACATTTTGTCTTATATTTTATTCATTATTTCATCTAACTTGTATTCATTTCTCAAACTCTTCTATTTTTTGTCAGTTTATTACAATGAGCTAAACTTATCGAGGTTGTGATGATTGGTGTAGATTAAACTAGTTTTATTTATTTCGATATTTGTTCTTTAATGTTAAAGTACTTATTTTAATGTTTGTTTACTATTGTATTTAATATTTTTTTATTTATATGGCAAATAAATGATTGTTTTGAGTGATTTGTACAATTTTTTAGAGAATATTGTGCATTTTAGACTAAATAGTAAATATCCTAAGTTTTTGTAGGAGATAGAGATATACTCCGAACCCTAGATGACTCATTGAGTTATTTTCGCAAAAAATTAATGCAATTTATTAGATTTTAATCGACATAGAGATATAGTTGATTAAACCAATCGATTGGAGCAAAATTTCACTCGAGAGTGATAATTGGTTAAAATAGGAAAATTGAGTCTAATATATTGAATGTGTAATTTGTTAAATTGCTTGTTATGAAATTAATTAAGGGACGATTAAGTGAAATTATAAATCTCAACCATTCTATCATCCAAATTTTCTTCAATTTTTAGATTCGTTTATTTTTGTTGGATTTAAATTTTTTTTTTTTTCAGAATCAAATCTTATAGTGTATTCCGTTGTTAGAATTAAATTAATTATTGTGTAATTAAAAAAATCATTTTTTCTAGAATCGACAATCCGAACTCTTTAGTCCATTTTATATCTTGTAGCAACCTGTGCGCATTCGACATACATATTTTATAGCCAACAGTGGTCAATTTCATCAAGCCTATCCAAAGTCGTCGTACACTCCATCTCATCTTCTCTTGATGACTTAGTCATCAAGCCAAAAGAAGATCCCATACAATCAATTAGGAGTGGGTCGAGTCTAGTTCGATCTGATTCAATTCTAAAGCAAATTGAATCAAATCGAATTGAATACCAATAAAAGTCATATAAATGGTGTGATTTAGTTCTTTATATTTAAAATTATAAAAATAAAGTATGAAACTACTTGCCAGATTGAAAATAAACAAAAAATGAGTATGAAATTACTTGTCATTCATATAATCTAATATAAAAAAATTCATTAAATAAAAAATTCATTAGAAAGCTCGAGATCAACTCATAAATATAAAAAAATAATAAATTATTAAACAAAGCATAAACGGTAAAATATGGATCGAAAATTAATTTTTAAAAATTTTATACAACAATATATTAAAAATACTTGTAATATCTATAGCCCGATTATCGTTAGTAGTCCTCAATGATCTTGATCCTTTATGGTCGGTCACTTTTAAAGCAACAAAAATTTGAGTACATATAAAATATTGAACTAAAAACATATTTTTTTCCTATTGAGTTGCATTAAAGCTATTAATTAGTAAAGTATTTATAAAATTATTGAATTTTGATTTTTGATTACTTGTTAAATTTTGTTGCAGCGGAAGAAAGAAGCATATGGAAAATGAAATTTTGACGTGAGATAATCTTGAAGTCTAATTTTTTAAGAGTTGGTGCACCTTTGTGCAATGTACCAACAAAAAGAGAAATTTTAAAAAATCAAATTCATTATTAACTCTTAAGACAGTACCGAGATTCAGACGAGAACAATTTGATTCTGGATCCATGGTCCCAAAATCAAGCCTAAAGCTTATTGCATATTCATGATTTTCAATTACGACTCAAGTCGCCACTGACTTCATCACTCTTCAGCATGTCACCCAGCGATGTCGAAGGGCATATTACGCGAAGTTACATAAATATAGGTAATTAGCACATAACACCCCCACATTTCACTGTTATCGTGGAAAACGTCTTTACGTTTCCTTTTTTTTTTTGCATTTTCACCCTTATTTTCACATTTCATTACGCAAAGGTCTTTTTTATCCATTTTCTCAATTAAAAATTGTGAAATGACGAAAATACCCTACTATTTAAATAAAACAAAAGGAAAAAGAAATAAACTAATTGGAAACATAGTCCCAACTTTTTTTTGAAAAGCGCAAATGGGTCCCAAATAAATTATTAAAAGGGTAATTAGCACATAATGTCTCTACTTTTCATTATTATTGTAAAAAAAGTTCATACCTTTTATTGTTTTGGCGTTTTCTCTCTTAATTGTACATTTGATAGCGCAAACTATCATTTCTTTTCATTTTTATTTAATTTCTCAATAAAAAAACAGTGAAATGATGAATATACCCTCCTATTTAAATAAAAAGTTAAAGAATTAATTGCATCAATTGTCCCAATTTTCTAAAAAAGTAAAAACGAGTCCCCAATAAATTATTAAATTTTTTTCATTTTTTATAAAAAAAATTACAAACGTGTCTCAATTAAATTTATTTAAAATTTTAAAAAATTTAAAAAAAAAAAATAAAAGTGCAAACGAGTTCCAAATAAATTATTAAAGAATCAAAAATTAAAAAAATATTTTTTTTATTTAAATATGAAGGTATATTCATTATTTAACAGTTCTTTATTGAGAAATTTGATATAAATGGATGGAAATGATGGTTTGCACAATCAAATGTGTAATTAAAGGTGAAAATGCAAAAAAAAAAAATTGAAGGTATAGACGTTTTTCACAATAAAGGTGAAAGATAGGGACATTATTTTTTAATTACCCTTTTAATAATTTATTTGGAATTCATTTGCGCTTTTTTAAAAAATTAGGACTATGATTACAATTAATTTTTTTCCTTTTTAATTTTGTTTTATTTAAAGGAAATAGTATTTTCGTCATTTCACAATTTTTAATTGAGAAAATGGATGAAAATGACATTTTGCGCAATAAAAGGTGAAAATGCCAAAAAATGAAAAGTGTGAACATTTTCCACAATAATAATGAAAGGTGGGAACGTTATGTGCGAATTACCCCAATAATATCCGTCTTGACCTTGTTGACTCTCATGGTGGTTGTTTTCATTGGAAATATGGTTCATATGAATTTGTGGATTCTGAGAAAGTATGGATACATTAAACAAAAAGAAAAGACCTTAAGACAGCATTGAGGATAATCAAGACGATGTATTTGAGTGGCAGTCTTGTAATGCTGTAATGTGCATACATTATTTATATAAATCTTACTGGATTTTGTCATCTTATGTTTTATATCGTGTACATGTAGAGTTTTGCTAAAAGTTTCCTTCAATAGGAGACAAAGACATACTAATGTAACCACCAATTTTTTGTAAAAAATCAATATGAACCAAGATAAAAAAATTAACAGTGCAAATCAATGCTCACAAAACTCGTGAATCTACAAATGAAACAGCAAAACAATGTATTTATCCTCTCTACTTCTGCACATATGCGTATTGATTAATCGAGTCTTGTGTAGAAACAAGATTCACTGGTGATCTCTAGAGAAATCCTCGCATCGTTTAAAACACCAATTTTCACGAAAGATGTTCATCAAAATGACAAATGGGAGCATAAAACAATTTCATATGTGCACAGTCCATAAGGTCCCACTCGAGAGAAAATATAGTTTCAGTCCTAGCAAAATCTGATTTTTTCATTTGGGAATATGACATTTGGATTCCGAATATGAGGATTTAAAGCGGCAAGTTCCTTCCATTTAGCCCCTGTTCCATGAACTCGAGAAGAGATGCTCCACAAGGTATCACCAGGCTGCACTGTAGTTGTTGCTTGTGAAGAAGCTGGTGCAGAGGAGTTGGCTATCACCTTCGACTTCATCAGTGGATGCTTCTTCTTTCCCATTCCATTAGCAAGCAACCAACGAGAGCCAGACTTTTGTTGATTACTGGATCCCCATAACTTCGTTTTACCCGTCTCAGTTCTCAAACCTGCAACATGCACCTCAGTAATTTTGTATTGAGGAACAGATTCTTCTTCATGGATTTGGACTCCTTTGGACTCCTCCATTATGTTCTCACTTTTCGCAGTCTTGCCTTCTTCTTCCTCTTTGTCATAGTTCCTTACATGCGAAACCGTGCTGTAGATTTTAGGTTTAGGTGGGACAAAAACTCTCTCCACTTGAATGAGAGCAAGCATCGGAGTACCAACCGACTCATAGTTCCGCAAAGGATCACGTAACTGCACCATTAATGCAACAGTAAAGTTATTACCCAACAAACCACACTTCCTACCTTTGCTTCGTCTCTTCTCCCCCTTTGATTTTCCACCAAACAATGCTAACGAAGTAGCATGATGGGCTGCCAGTATTTTGGAAGTTCGATCACTGATGAGATCTTCATCGTCAATTTCACCAGCATCCAGCCTCATCCATTCATCCAGTGTTAGAGACAGGCCCATCAAACCATCAACATCTTCACTGTCGTCTTTAATGTCGAGCAGTTGCAATCCACCGGTCCCATCAAGACCTACGGCGCCACCAACATCAACTGTCTTTCCCTCAAGAGCTGAAAATCCACCAATGGATTGTGGGCTAATGTTTGAAGACGCATCCCCATCTGACATGTCATATTGTATTCTCAAGCCCTCAATTGAAATGGCTTCAATTTTATCCATTGCGAAAGGAGCAAGATCTTCCAGGTATACATATTCCGAGTCACTGCCAAGTGAACCTGAATCAAGTTTATTTAACCTGGATCCAGAGGATTTTCCTTCTACTATCATTTCCTGAGAGATATCTTGAGCACGTTCTGATTCATGCTGCAATAAACCTTGTCTGAAACATGGATAAACAAATCCAGAAAACTATAATTAGTGTAATTTTTGAGATGTTGAAAATGAGTTACATAAAAATACATCTATTTCGCAATGCTGAAACAGTAACAGCAATCCTCTCGAGCCTATCCAGATTGGATGAAGCTTCCCATGCTACTTGTTGCATCGTCTTCCCAGTTATATCTTCCAAAGGCATTAATTTATTTGCCTGTATTGAGAGCTTTTCAATTCCAACAGACGCCAGACCCTGAAGTATGTCCATTATTCCAGAACCCATTTCAGCAGGAACTACTACGGGACTAGACACCTGCATCACTAAGTTCCCTCCATTTTTGGCATTTTTGAAAAGCGCAGGATTCATCGAGCGCAAAAATCCTCCATTCTTAGTCTGAATAAAGGGACCCAAACCTTCGGCTAGGGGAGGCAGCTGCTGAGGATCCTCTAAAGACATATCAATTGGACTCCCGAACCCACCCGAGCTACTAGGTGGAGAATGTTGAATTGAATTCCCATTTAAGCCCCATTCACGCATCAAAGCTTCAGTCTCCAAATCTTCGAACATTGAGGCCCTTGTCTTAGTCCTCGTTGCATCAGCTTCTATCTTAGTCATCTCCTCGTAATCCTGAACTATAGATGAGTTATAGAAGTCCTCATAAATGGGTTCCCAAACAGAATCACTATGAGAGTCATTAACAAACTCTGACGAGTTATTGTCCATTTCAAAGTTGAATAAAGAACTTCCATTGGAGAGAACCTCCTCCTCAAATTGCCTTAGTAGGTGCTCTCTTGGGGACTCGGGCTCACTTACAGAACTCAAACCAAATGGGCTACGCTCTATTCCCAGCCTGTCCAAGAATTCACTAGCCACAGATTCATCAACATCATCCAAGCTAAGAGATTTTCCTTTCCCATGATCTCCGTAATTCAACTTAATAACCAAGGACTTTTCACTTTCATCTTCTTGAAAATCAATTCCTTCATTCACCAGATCTGAGGCAGAAGTCAAATTTGTCTCCAGTTCTTTCATTAGTGATTCTCGGGAACAAACATCATTCTCTTTAGTATTGTCGTCACTTATCAATGGCTCATCTTTTCGATAACCAATTTCCTCAACAGGAGGAAGAAGGGGGACATCCTCGTCAAGGGGAACCTTGATGGTGCTGGCATTTTCAAGACTCCCTTCAGCAGAACCTTGAGCAACATTCAACATATTGATGTCTGATTTCACATGCTCTTTTTTCGAGTCTTCTATCCCATTCTCTACTTCTATCCCTTTCTCTATTACAAAACCCTCAGTAGTTCCACATTCAGTTTTTGAACTATCTTTCCTAGAATCAGATGCACATGAATTAGGTTTGAGAGAATCAATTAAAGAATTCTCTTCATAAAGCTTCTGATAGAGTATCTTCACTGAATCTGACTGTTTGGACCTTGATGTTGGCATATCCTTGGGAAGTTCCTTTATATCATCGGCAAACATATTTGAAGTAGACAACCTAGCAGGTACACTTCCTACAAGCTGAATATTTAGCTCATTTTTATGATCCAATTCACCGAGGAGTTTTGTCGCACTTATATCATCCCGCCTCAAGCTCTGAATCACAGATATCTCCCCACTGTTAGAAGGGCTAGTACTATTATTCCCAATTACTAAATATCCAAAACTAACATTCATAGTTGCACCTCTAGCCTTACCTGATAACCTGAAACTAGTTGTCCACTTTCCCGAGTTCTTCTCCTCTTCCAATTCCTCCAAAGTTAAAGGAAGCAAACTTGTCAAGTCTACCCGATGCTTTCCCAAATCCAACTGAGGAGCATCATTCACCAAAGCATACAACAAGAAATGCTTCGCCTCATACTTTGCAGAATGGTATGGACCCCTCCTACTCCCATATACGGAGCATGTATGTGTCAAATGTTCCTCAAACTTCGCTACTCCATGATAAACCCTAACTGGTTGCGTCATCAATTCGCCATCCCGCCTCTTCCAGTACACAACAAGACTAACATCATTAAGAAAGGCTGGTAACCCCTCAATGGAATGGACTTGGAGCGAGAAACAACAATTGAACCTACGGTCTCGGATATGGGTCAAGGCTTTTAGCCCCTTCCAACTCCAAATGGACTTCTTATTCTTGTCGAGTGAATCTTTAGCATTATTAGCATCCTTCGGCTTCATTTCGGGCTCAGGCAAATGGGATTTTCCCACGGCCTTGGATCTACTACTAACTGTAGAAATTGCAGCCCTCGGCAGCATTTTATCTTTATACTGGCCTTTATTTATAGTTCCAAGTTCTTTTAAAAACGTCCCCTTTCCTGAATTCTCACCATTTTTCTTCCTACTACCTGTTTTTGACAACATTATCTCGTCACAGCCAACAAATTACGCACAGACTTTCCAAAATTAACCACTGCACAATTTCACAAAAGAAAAGAAATAAACCTATATTCCGAAATTCCCAAAAATTCTCATCTAAAATATATCAAATTTCAGAGTGAGCGACCTTCAAAAATCGAACTATGATTTATACACCTTAAACAATGGGCTTGAGGTTTAGCATGCAGACTCAAAATAAAAATATATATATATAAAAAAAAGGACAACACGCCAATTCACAATTTTTCTCGTTCCTGCATCAAAAATAGAATTCAGTATTAACGGTGCTGTTATACACACACACACGAAATACACAGATTATTGTGAATATTGTGCGAGGAAAATTGAAGAAGAGTAGAAGAGATGATTAAGAATCTTACAAGTAATCGAAATGGCAGTCTCTTCCGCGCTTTGACAGTGTCTGAACTATGAAGTGAAGTCTCTCTCTCTCACGAAATTGGCGTGACCGGATTGAATTCAAAGCTATTCAGCTAGATGTGGAGCCCGCCCCTCCATATTTCCAACAATCTGACTTTGACATCGCTTTTGGTGCGCTTTGAAATTAGGCGCATGTTTGGTAGGAATTACCCCTTTTTTACTATGAGATTTTTTGTTAAAAGGGATAGTCAAATAATGTATTTGAATAAAAAGTCAATTTTCAATGTTTATTGGTCAAATGGCCTCCATTAAAAAATACAATAAATAAAGGGTACAAAAGGTCTAAAATATCCCTATCATAAAAAGACTCAAATACCCTTTTCAATACAATTAATTTCCCCAAT
>CAIGRP010086801.1:0-44069 GCA_903798385.1 Fraxinus cuspidata | reverse complement strand
ATTCTATTTTGAATTGGATTCTTTTAGCTGATGTGACCAAGCAATAAATAAAAAATGGCTTATCATACAAGTTCCAAACAGTTGAAGGAGATTAAATGAGAACACTGCAAAAACTAGAAGATGAAGAATTAAGTTTAGAATAACGCAGTAGATTCAACGGAGTTTTGATTGCATAATCCATTCGTAACTTGCGAGTTTTATACGGCTGATCGACAGAGACAGATAGATACATAATTATATGAATAATTTACAGAGAGAGATCGATGGATGCATAATTATATGAATAATTTACATTGATATTATTTGGCATCGTGAATTGAAAAGGGTCTATGCGAACTTTGTTGTCAATTTGACGCTAAAAAGTGTACTGTTGAACGCACAAAGGTTTTAGTTTAGTTAGCTTAATCAGTGTTATATTGATTTGACTATTGTGCGACATAAAATAGTACGTAAAATTCACATAAAACTTGGTTAAGTGAGTCCGTCGTTTCATTTTTTTTAATCGTGTCTAGTCTTTTTCAGTGCATAGTAGAAAATATATTAGCAGTGTAGAGCTTCTCTATCAAATTCTGGTGTTTGACAGATTTTGAAAAGCGAAAAGTAATTTTTAAATCTGCTTGGATTATTTTCTAGAAGTACGATATTTATCTGGAAGAACTTTTAGAAGAAATTGGTCAATATAAACTTCCTCACTTGTAAGAGAAGAAAAAGCCGTACCAAACCAGCCCTAATTAGCTTACAATTTTTTTTTTTTGGTCAGAAACAACTCCAAATTGGAGAAGAAACATCAAAAGGATTGCACGGTTGGGTGAATATGAGGTCCCTATGTAGTGTGTATGTACAACAAAAAAGGTCTTAATGGAGCAACGTCAATGAAACTTTCTGATACATTATAATAAGATTCACATCATAGAAAGAATTCTATTTAGCAGAAATTAATGAATGAACAATTTCCAGTCTATATATGCCCACCTCTTGTCTCTCTATTTTGTTCAATCCTACATTAAAAAAGGCTCGAAAACTATCGTTCAATACGAAGTTGAATACAAATGGCACAATCGTTTTTGAGGAACTTGATTCTTACACTTGTGTTAGCGTTAGGGATTTGTTCGTCTCTTGAAGCTTCCCGCAGTCTCAAGGGAGCGTCCATGGCTGAGAAACACGAGCAATGGATAGCCCAGTATGGACGTGTTTACAAAGATAATGTAGAGAAAGCAACTCGGTTCGAGATATTCAAGAAGAATGTGGAGTTTATCGAGTCGCTCAACATTGAAGGAACTCGGCATTACAAGCTAGGTTTTAATGAATTTGCTGATATGAGAAATGAAGAGTTTCGTGCCTCTCATAACGGATACAAGACGTCCCTCCAGAAAAAAAGTCGAATGGTGCTACAGGCTTTAAGTATGAAAATGAAACTGCAGTTCCTACAAGCATGGACTGGAGAAAGAAAGGAGCCGTAACCGGAGTCAAGGATCAGGGCCAATGTGGTAAGACAAAATTTTCTCAAAAGCAAATCCCTTGTTTGCTTACATTGGACTGCAGGTACTAATACTAGTACTAGACACTATTAAGGGCTAGTTTGACATGAAATTCTACTCTTTACTTCTTGTAGAAAAGTTTCTTGAAGAAGTTACATTTAACCAGCTTAGTCTAAAAGCTCTTTTAACAAGATAAAATACTTTCAGAAAATTATATAAACAAACTCAAAAGCCGCTTTTGACTTTTCAAAATTCTCTGGGCTTTAAGGAAGAAAAAGAAGTTAAAATCTTGTACACTGTACTGTATAATCTGAGATCAAGCACTAAGCGGATTACGAAAAGGTGCATTTTCATTTGTAATTACTTGTTTGAAAATGCAAACAAACAGGCTGCTGCTGGGCATTTTCTGCTGTTGCAGCCATGGAAGGTATCAACCAACTAAGAACTGGCAAATTGATTTCATTGTCCGAACAAGAACTTGTGGATTGCGACGTAAGTGGTGAAGATCAAGGATGTAATGGTGGACTAATGGATAATGCATTCAAATTCGTATTACACAACCAAGGCCTCACCACTGAATCTAATTACCCCTACGACGGAACTGATGGCACGTGCAACAGCCAGAAGGAAGCTTCCCGTGCAGCTAAGATCACTGGCTATGAAGATGTCACCGCTAACGATGAATCTGCATTAGTGAAAGCTGTGGCTAGTCAGCCAGTATCAGTAGCTATTGATGCCAGTGGACTGGCGTCTCAGTTCTATACAAGTGGTGTTTTTACTGGATATTGTGGGACTAACTTAGACCATGGTGTTACAGCAGTAGGGTACGGGACTAGTGGAGACGGGACAAAGTATTGGTTAGTCAAGAACTCATGGGGAACAAGTTGGGGCGAAGAGGGATATATCAGAATGGAAAGGGGCATTGAAGCTAAGGAAGGACTGTGGTATTGCAATGGAAGCTTCTTATCCAACTGCTTAGATTGTTGTAAATTGTTTGGTCTTTCCTACGAAATTCCTCAAGGACCTCAGTTATTCCTAATACTGTATATTTGTGTGTTATGTACAAGTGATGTGTACATAGTAATAGTATCTAAAATTGTATGAAGAACCAAATCATCAATGTAATATTGCATCTCAACTCGTTATAAAAACCACATTCTGAACAGTTTCTTCTCGTTCTGAACATAAACGTTCTGTCCTAGATTTTTCATGTAATGATAAATCCAGCATGAAATGATGCAGATATGAGAAATGTTGGAAATAAGTTGACAAGAATATTTTCAACAAAGTGATCAAATTACCCAAAAAAAGAAGAAGAAGAATAAGAAGAACGCAAGAAATAACTGAGACAACACAATGCATACTCGAACCATGGGATTACCTATAAGAATCAATCACATGAGCCAAAACAATGAAGGATCAAACACGTTTGCCGCTGCTACGGTTGGTTTTTGGGCACAGGACCCATCGTCCCTTGGCACGTCGGCGCTGGATTACTGCTCGTCCACTGGTGGTACTCATACGCTTCCTGAAGCCATGTGTCCGAGCAAGTGACTTCCTTGACCTATTCCTCTTCGTTTGACAGAGAGCATATTTCTTAGCATTCACTACTAGGCCACGCCTTTTGTCAACACTTACTCCCATGCTCGAATTCAAGTCCCAACTCAATGATGACCCTGCGAATAATGCATCTCAAATAATAATCTCTACAGATGAAAACAAAAATTGCCAACAAACAGCAATTTTTGATTCTTGAAGGTACTAAAACCATATATGAAATCTTCATGTTTTGTAAACCATAAACATAGCAGGGATAGTAGAAAACTATATAAGTAAGGTCTTTTAGTACTTAATGCTATTGCATTAAGTTATGTTTGGCCGATGTTTATGAATTGTTCATAAATACTCAAGCCATTTATGAATAGTTCATAAACGCTCGAGTCGCTTTTTATCCACACATTTCGAGGACCATAAGTACTACCACTTATGGACAACTCATTTCTATCTATTTATATTATAATTTAAATGTTTATAAACTCTTCCTAGTAATTGTTACGATTAAGCCCTGATCCCTTCTTATGAAAGCAATAAAATAGTATAAGAACATAAAACACACAATGCAAACGCACAAATCTATAATGATTCACTCAGATAGTGAAGCCACGAGTTTTCACTATAACGAAGAAGAAGACTATTAAAAACAAAACAAAATCACTAAATATCATGAATTAGAGCATAACCCACTACTTCTCCACAAAATTACTAAACAAACATTAAAACAATTAGCCCTGTTTGATCCACATTATTGAAAAAAATGCATTCTTAGTCTCCTCATTTTCGACCACACATTCTTCACTGAAATAATATCACACGCAAATCCAAAATTATTCCTTATTTTTTATCCACTTATTTTCAATCACATCACTTGAAAAAATGCATTCTTTTCCCCCACAATGTGCATCAAACACAAAATTACCAAAACACAATAAGTGGGCAAAACTGTAATATTACCAGAAAATGAATAACTGGAAGAGAGGGAAAGGCAAGAAGAAGCCTGAGTGAAGGAGCAGTGAAGAAGCATCCCAGAAGAATTTACGGCCTTGGCTTTCAATCTGAGGGCTCCTGTTCTTGAACCAGTGAGGAGGGAAAGTGAAGCTGATGGGCCGCTAAAATTACTGCCTCTGTAAAACGCCATTGTTGTTCCTGTTGATAAACAGCAAGCCATTTTCTGGGCTCTTCTTTTCCTAGTTGTTAATTCTATTTCTTGAATAGCTTTTTGGTCTTCTGTTGCTGCCTTATCGTTAACGGATTGATTAGTGCACAATACACAAATTTGAAGATTTTGAGGGGTTTTCTGCAATTCAAGAATTTATTTGGGGCTGTAAATTGAAGATTGCGAAGAATTGATTCTGCTTGGGTCGTGGGCCTAATTTGGGGCCTAAACTGAAAGCCCATTTTCATTTCTGAGGGACAAAAGGCCTAAAGGAAAATGGTAAATTGGACAATTGTGTCATGCGTTCACTATTTTGTCCCAATTCAAGTGATCGAAGTGCTTTCAAATTCGAATTATTTAATTGATTAGACGCCTATCTCCACATTGGATCAAGATTAGGGTCAGAAGATGAATTGCTATTGGTTTTATACTATAATGGCAATTATAGTTAAGTTAGGAACAATTTTTCATTAAATTCTCAATTTATAGGGTTTATTGTTTTTCTAATTTTTCTCTAGCCGTGCAAGAATGAAGTTTGAACTTGATGTTTATCGCACGAAAAAATTTCAAATAAGGGAATTTTCTGCGAAATTTCCAATAGGTAGTGAGGGTATATCACAAATGAAAACATTTCTCGATAGTTTTTCTGCTATTAATCTTGCCATATATAATGATAGATGAATAGAAAACTTCCATTTTTCATTTACAAAGTAAAGATAGAGATTCGAAAAAAGGGGAATGTCAACGCATTCGAGGAAAAAATATCAGTCTCTATCGTGTTCGTCTGGCAAGCTTCTGCTTCTTATAGTACATCAACAAATGCAATTGTCTCATTTGAATGTATTTGTGTCTTCAAAAAAAGAAAAATGTCGATAAATATATAGTTAATATCAATAGCATTTTGAGGCATAATTTAAATAAGTATAAGAAAAGCACATATCTACAGCAATAGCTACAAACTCAACGAAGAACTTCACAATTTGCATAGATTAATAATTATAAAGATCAACTTTAAATAAATAAATATATTTTATCTCGTAAAACAATGGCAACTCGAAGGGACAGAAACAAACAACCATCTCAACTATGCATCTTCATGCACAAAAAAACGAGAAGATCTTTGAAAGTAACTCCAGAAAAAAAATGTATATGGGAAAGTAGTTCGTGACTCAAATGGGAATGAATGTTTTATATATTTATATATAACAAACAAATTTTCACATTGTTGGTCCCGTAGCTCAGTTGGTTAGAGCGTTGGTCTTATGAGCCGAAGGTCGCGGGTTCGAGCCCCGCCGGGACCACCTTCTTAAATTATCAATTTTTTGGCTCTAATTGTTACAGGCTGCTTCAACATTAAACATTGCTTCCTTATTAATGCATAACACCTTCAATTTCGAGAAGTGTCATTTTAATATATGCTTGATTCTCTTATGTTTTCCTCCTAATATATTAAACTTTGATAAAGCATGAACTACCTTAATCACCGTTGTAACTAATTTTTTTTAACTTCATGGTTAAGGGAATCTAGACCAATTACTATTCATTCAATTACTATAATCAGTATAGTTTTAAAGATTGATTGATCCAATTAATTTGGTTACACTCATTGGATCGTTCAACAATTAAATTTGTCCAACTAATGATCCATCGATTATGCAAATAGCCTAGCAAGACGGTTACTTATTGGAATCATTGTCCAAGTCGAGTTTGAAAAATGCAACCATTACTACCTGAAAAAAAAAATAAAAAAAATTGTAAATATTATTTCTCTAATGTCCACTTAAATTCAAAAAAGAAATAAAAATGGAAAGGCAGTTACTTTACCATGTCAACAAATTTCCAATACCAGGGATTGCATTTCCACAAACCCTTACAAATCCACAAATTCCCCCCGTTCCATTCTGCTATCGATCGCCACAAGAGAAGCAATCGTGTTGGCTTGGGAAGAAGGAAGCTTCTAATCAAATCAATGAAAGCCGTAATACAGCGTGTGGCCTCTGCCAGTGTTGAGGTCGGCGGCGTCGGCCAAAAATATTTCATACACATGGTACATACGGTCACATTTGCCTTATTTTCGATTGCTGATATGCCCAAGGTGTTGTTTTGCAGGTGGAAGGGCGCACGGTGTCGGCGATTGGACCGGGACTGTTGGTCCTCGTTGGGCTTCATGAATCGGATGTGGACTCGGATGCCGAGTACATGTATGGATCTTTCAGCAGATGATTTTTATTTTTATGGATATTTGAGTTGTGAATTCTTGGATTGTTACAGTTATTTCGTTGGGTTGCAGATGTCGCAAAGTGTTGAACATGAGATTGTATCCCAATGAAAAATCTGGGAAAACTTGGGACCAAAATGTAATTTCTAATTCTTGCCCCTGCGCGCACACGCAATGCTAGTAGTATATGCCTTCAGAATTTACCAAATGCTTCCTATGCAGAATTCAGTATTTAATTTTTTTCTGCCATTGTAATTAAGTTAAATGATGCAAGATTATACTCTTCATGATGATAGGAATCCATAATAGTCTTATTTCCCAGCTCATTGTGAAATTAGGAGATTATATAAACCAATACAATTATGAATATTTGTAAACCTCCTCTCAAAATGGAACCTTGGGGAAATGGCAATAGTTTCAAAATTCATAGGAGGGACAATCAGCCAACATTAGCATATAGTATTATATTCAGTTTCAATTATATAATTTCCCATTAGTATTAAGGCGTGAGTTGTGTGACCTAATGAGAAAGAACATGGAAATGAAATCTTAGTCAAAAGTTATAATTTTTTTTTTTCATTTGCTTTTCCAAATTTTCCGAAAGAGAAATAACTAAATCTTCTAGTTTTTATTACACTTTTGGCTTTGTATTCATTAGTCGAGGTAAATTGATAAATTCTGTTCTTTATATATTGGCACTCTTATAGTTTTCAACTTCGACAAGGAAAAGATAATGAATCTGAAGTGTGAGTATATATGATAAATATCTTTCTTAATCTTTCAAAAGAAAGAATCATTTTCAGCATTCAGCTCATGGCCAGGAATAAAGATTTTTTTTCCCCTTTTTACACAATAAAAGTGAAAAATACTTACAATGGAGTTATGTTAGTATACTGCTGTTTTTGTCTTTTAGCGATGGTTTACGTGGCTATATTGTTAATTGACAGGTAATGCAAAGAAATTATGAAGTTTTGTTAGGTAATTGCTCATTTCTAACCCTTTTTTTTTTTTCCACTTTTTGACCTTTCTTTGTGAGTAATATTGTAAAAAAGTATAAGCAATGGTTGTTTATTTGGTTTCAATGCTGATTGGTTTGTTTGTATTTGGTACAGTAAGTCAGTTCACATTGTATGGTGTTTTGAAAGGCAACAAGCCTGATTTTCATGTGGCAATGCCCCCTGAGAAAGCAAAACATTTTTATGCTTCTTTAGTTGAAAATTTCCGTAAAGCTTACAACATGGATGCAGTTAAAGGTACTCTTGCATTTTCATTTTCATCATCATCTTCTTCTTCTTCTTCTTGTTCTTTTTTTTGGATAATTTCTTTCACACGAGCTTAAAACTTATATTTTATTTGATGCTTTCTCTTTACAATGCTTTTCTAAATTATTATGTTTGCTCTTAGACCTTAGTTATTTTTCTTATGCTCTGTGGACTTGCACAATATAATTGGAATGCCAAAATACTAATAAATCAGAAATTTTTTTTGAATCTACCTCTACGTTGTCTGGCTAAATATGGTTTTTACTCATGGGATTACAAGACTTCCAATGTATCAGGGATCGAGAGTGATATAATCTTGTCAATTATTCATTTCCTCTCATTGGTAGTAATTTTATCTGGTGTGATTGTGGAGAAATGTTTGGATACTAGTCTAAAAATGATCTAAATTTATGTGCATTCCCCAGAACCAGAAACTCACCTGTTGGCTCATCGTGTAAGTTGTTTTCACGACTCTCTGAAGTATGTCCATTGGCGTCCTTAAAACTCTTGGATGAACTCTATAGCCTTTGAAGTCCTTAATTCATTGTTTTAAACGATAGTATTCCATATTATATAACTAGTGATGGCTGTGCTATTTGAGCATAGAACGTTCAAGCCCACTTTTATAGACATTCCCTTATAAATTTGTTTTAAGGTGAAATTTCACAGATTGCCTTTTATTAATTTACTTGGAAAATGCAACCCCTGACTTGGATGAGTTTTTTTCTTAAATTATAGAGGGACCTTTGATCATCTGTCCCAACTAAAAAGTTTACACAAACAGATATTTTTGAGAACTAAACAATGAGGTCTTCTAGAAATCTGTTTACCACAATATCATAAACTACGATCGATAAAAGCTACGCTGAAACTTCAACTGTCAGAATTGAGATAGTACATTAGGTGATCCAATGCATGCATGAGATCTTTGATTTGTGTATATGCAAACCGCATCTACGAGATATTCTCCTAGTTGCTTTCCCTTGTAATGTTGACTGCAACATCATTTTTTAAATGATATTATTAATCGATGCAAACTTATGACAATTGATTTTCTTTAATTTCTTTCTAAAATTCTCCATTTCTTCTTGTGCACCCGTGAAAATGCAGTTACTATGTATTTTTGGAGGCTAAGAATCAGAATGTTATTGAAATTGGATTTAGATTTTGAAGAATACTACTTTTTATGTGGTAATTGGATTCTGCCACATATTGAGCACTTGTAAATTCATTGGATCAGGGATGAGGTCATTGCAACATGGAATACTGTTTGCAATTAATATTGTATGAAATGCATTGCATTAACGATTTATTCTTTTATGCAGATGGTGTATTTGGAGCAATGATGAAAGTGAGATTTCATAACTTGGAATTTTTGTTCTTTCTTTCCTATTGTAATTTTTTTAGGGATAATTGTCTTAACTCTTGTTTTTTTCCCTTCTCGTGGTTTGAAGGTTAACTTGGTTAATGATGGTCCAGTGACAATGCAGCTTGACTCGGCACAATCATCCAGGTGAGTGTGGACCATTCATAATGAACTCAAGGGCTGCCGTGCCCGGATGTGGGCCGTCCACCTGTAAAGGTAGTCTGCACGCGTCCGAGTGTCTAGGCCTGTGGTCCATGCAGGCCTCTATATAAAAAAGACTGAAGTTGAGGTCTCTGCAAAAGGTTGCAGAGAACCATACTCCACTGTTTTGGAATAATTAATCAAAACTAACGAATGATGGGCCCAGTGTCTGGCCTGGTTCAGCACATCCCAGGCGTGGAAAAGCATGACTCAGCCCCCACAGGCCGTGCCTGCAGGCTGAACCAGGACTCATGTTTTTCTGGTGCGCCTAGCACGGCCCTATTTACTACACTGAATGTTTGACAGCCCACACACATCTTCATGTAATCAAAACTTGTATATGTACTGATGAATAGTAATCACCGTCCACAAATTTTTTCACACTACCAAAAATTGTGACATTCACATAGTATTGATGTATTTATGATATTACTTCAGGAACACCAACGGCGCAGTGGAAGCACCATTACTTTGTGGTGATTATGAAGCAATGGACAAATGAACGGAGGTCTGGTTGACTTGAAACAAGAACTTAGGGGAAGCCGAGAAAGAGGGGAACCTGAGAAGAGCAGTAAGAATAGAACTTGATATAATGTAGTATGTTAGAATCCAGTTACCGAATGAAGAAAGAGTTCTTTATTCCTGTGATTTCATGTGGAATTATGTACTGATAGTTTCTCATATTCCTATTCGAGTAAAAATTGACACGAGTAATTATGAACATTTTTTCCCTCTTGAAATTTCATGTAAAATCATATCGTTGTGACACGTTTGGCAAACGTCACTAAAAATGGATTAAGGACACGTCCTTGGTTCGATAGATTGGGAAGAACAACTCTGTTACGACTATTTCTTATTTAATTCTGTGTGCACAGACTTGCATTTTTCTTTTCTGCAATAACTTGCATAAACATTTGGAATAACGCGCAGATTCAAAATTCGTGTGGAAGACGCAAGTGGGTGCAACAGTTCCTTGATCTTTGATCCTTGATCTTTTATTTTTCTCCATTTTTTAGCATCTTATTATAACTAGGTAATTGCAATTTTTTACTTAAAAAAGAAAAAGAAAAAATTAGGTGAGTCCATTCAACTCCATCAAGAGGCGAACTTGTGTGGAGAGCCAAGTCCAACATTGTTTAGGTGAGTCAGACCGTGCTTGGCCCATTCTACATGTCAACGCAAGTCAGCTCGTCCCACTTAGCACCTTTAGTTGAGTTTGATGCTTTGATCCTTGATCTTTTATTTTTCTCCATTTTTGAGTTTTGGAAAATTTCTTATTATAACTAGTTAATTGCAATTTTTGACTTCAAAAAAAAAAATAAAAAAAATTAGGTGAGTTGCAAGTAGCTTGCAAACTCATTCGACTCCATCAAGAGACGAACTTGTGTGGAGAGCCAAGTCCAACATTGTTTAGGTGAGTTGGTTCGTGCGTGGCCCACTCTACGTGTCAACGCAAGTCAGCTCGTCCCATTTAGCACCTTTAGCTCAATTCGATGCTTTGATCCTTGATCTTTTATTTTTCTCCATTTTGAGTTTTGGAGCATTTCTTATTATAACTAGGTAATTAACCTTTCAAGTTTGTCAGGGGAATAAGTTGCAAATCCATGACTCGGAAATTCAATCTGAAAAAGTCAACAAAATCTTGATATTGCAAGTTTTAAAGCGTATCGAGTTAATTGCAGTTTCTTGCGACAATCACTTTATTTTTCTCCACCGATACATTGAACCCTAATCATTTGTTTGCTTAAGAAATTAACTCATTATTTTCTTCTAATTTTGTATTATGAATCAGCGTGTGGTTTGTATTTTAAATTCATATATAGTTTGAAACCATCTCCAATTTTGATTAATAACTTGAATTGAAATTGAAGCAATGCCATGCTTGGATTTTAAGTAAACCCGTTCGTGTATTAACACCATCTGGTTTTGACTCATATTATCTAAATTGTATATAACACTATTGAATTTGAGAGATGCTACAAGTCCCGGGAATAAACCCCGGCGCCCAGCAAAATTCATTGAATTTTTACTGCCACTCGTTTATGAAAATTTCACGGCATGTAAGTTGAATACAGAACACGAATGGATAAATTCTTCCTCGATCAAACAACTAAAACTTAGAAACTACGCTGTTTAAGATGTTCCGCGCGGAATTTTGACTACATTTAAGCAAGCTGCTAATATTATGCTGTCTTGTGGTCTGCATTCACACCGTTAAATAAGGATAATTATACAGAGGATTTTCAATTTAATAAAGGATAAACATTGCTTCTTCATGGGTTAACACTCATAAATAATTAGCATACAGAGAATGTTCACCCACAGGATGATTAAAATAAAAAGCCAATTACTTTTCTTCATGTTTACAACCTAGTATCATCCTAGAAGTTTGCTAATCATCGTGTAAACTGCAAGTTTTCTTACTGGCATCTGTCAGGACCAAATAGCAGGCAATAAATATAGGCATGATACTCCATTAGACCAACCTTTCTAATTTCTGCTATGAGTTTTGCTTTATGTTCTCGACTGCAGATCGACCTAACATAACTGTAAGTTTATAGAAGGCCATAATATCCCTGTTACTTAAAAAGAATTTTAGGGAGGGTTTTGGTGGGAGAGAGAGGTGTGAGAAAAAACTTGTACTTTTGGGATTAGGGTTTAATCCTTAACGAGGTAGTATGGCCATAGAAAGGGAGCATAGCGTACCATCCGAAGCAATTCTTGAGAATGTGTGGGCTAATTTCATTGCTGAGAAGGGAACTGAAAATGCACAAAAGGAGACAGTTGGATCGTGTGATCCATGGCGAGATTTACCTAATCTTGATGGATCAATGGAGAACATGTTAGAGAGGCTGCCAAGTTTAGGCAGGTGGATGTCAATGGGAGCCGAGGCGTGGGAGAAGCTTCTTGATGAAACAATTCTCTCAAGAAGTACGGAGACTTCTTCAAATAATGTTGGTTCAGACAGAAATAGTACTAATCATTCGAATCCAGTACAATCTAATACTACGAAAGTCGAGAAGAAGGTGATTACCAAGCACTACAGAGGGGTGAGGAGGCGACCATGGGGAAAGTACGCGGCAGAAATAAGAGATTCATCAAGAAAGGGAGCTAGAGTTTGGCTTGGAACTTTTGAAACAGCTGAAGAAGCAGCAATGGCTTATGATAGGGCTGCTTTAAGAATTAGAGGCCCCAAGGCATACCAAAATTTTCCACTTGATATAGTGGCTAAGGCTTCTTGTGATCAAACAATAGATTCCACTGATACTTTTCTGGCTAAGGCTTCTTATGATCAAAATAATATGAATTTTTCATCATCTTCCTGGCCAATAGATTTGACTGAGACTTTTCCGGGCTGTTCTGATACACAGAAAAGGAAGTGGGGGACGGAATTGGATTCGTTTAACTGTGAACAACCAGCACAAAAGAGAATGATAAGCAGTTGGGAAAATGAGATGTTTATGAGTAATATTGATGTGGTAGAATTTCAAGACCTTGGAAATGAGTATTTGGAGAGTTTACTGTCCAGTTTATGAACAAATTATAATGCATTTTCTTGTAAATTGTTTGTCTTCACAATATTTGTGACTTTATATGCGTGATTGTGCCATGTAAGGTTTTTGTTCCAGTACGTCTAAATTCATTGAATGGATAACCAAAAAAAACTTACATAATCGACCATATATTTCTTAGTAATGAAGGTTTATTCGTTGTATTATACACATCAAATTTCCTCAGACTCGTCAAGTTTTCTCGGGGGATGCTTCTAAATAGACAACGAAACAAAATTTTCTTGAACTCACCCCTCTGTAAACTCTGATAGCAGAAAATGCATTCGGGAACATACACAATTATGTAGACGAGGGAATGGATATCCCAGACATAGGATGCGG
The DNA here is from genome assembly GCA_903798385.1 of Fraxinus cuspidata. NCBI lineage: Eukaryota > Viridiplantae > Streptophyta > Magnoliopsida > Lamiales > Oleaceae > Fraxinus > Fraxinus cuspidata. The sequence continues at coordinate 30,938 of CAIGRP010086801.1, read as the reverse complement.
ACAAGTAATGGCGAGGGATAGTGATCATGAAAGTAACACGAGCCATCAAAATACATGATGGCAAAAAGTATGATGATGCATATTAGAAAAATTCATTAACTCAAATCATGTATCAGACATGAAACTATTTAAATTGTTTTGTACACATAAATTGCATAAGAAGTTTTTGCCATAAGCACTTTATGATTAATATTTTTTGACAGAAAAACATTTAAATTCAAGAATTAAATTCCTAGAAAATAATGATCAAGCTCACCATTCTTCTTCTCATGGAAAATGCTTTGATTTTGTAAACAATTAAATATTTTCCATGAAGTATGCATAATGAAATTAATGTGGCCATTGTACTTTCTTTGCAAGTATGACCACGGGAAATTGTAATAAATGCAGAGGTCAACATAAGTAGAAGTAGCTTGCAAAAGAAATTCAGGGTAAAAAATAAATTTTTTAACCCAAAATAAGTAGAAGTGAAATAAACAGTATCCAATTGATTGAAGAACAACAGGGTTGAATTAATGCCAACATCCATTTTTGTTGTAGACAAATAGATGGAAGCAGTAGAAGAAAAGTAATGACAGAGGAAACATGAGATAATAATTGAACTTGCACAGCATGTTTGGTATACTATATCTACGATTAAATAGAATATCTGATAAATTATATCGCTCGCTTACCTTCTTTAATTACGTATAACAGGGGTGAATATATATTTTTTTCCAGATCCACTCGAAGTCTTGATTCGGTTAATATGGTTCTAGTTCAAAGTGAATTGGTTTCGGTTATTACAATTGAGAATTAGTAATTTATTCTACAATTTTCCATTCTAGATATGTATCTGAGTTAGGTCATATTCAGTCTAACATGCACATGATCCATGAGATTTGAGGAGTAAAGAAATAATATTCAATGAGTTGAGGAAAGATTGTAGCTGAATTGTGTCAATCTCCATTTTGTTGCAGACAAAAGAAAAGGCGATGAAAGAGGAAAAGATGACATAATTGGATAACTTGCAGTGTTTGCACATGTTGGATGAGGTATAAAACACTGGCATAGAAATAAGTAACCTAAGAATCATAAATCATGTTTGATAAAAATAAGTACTTAAAAAATTAAATTTAATAGATAATTTCTAAACCGGCTTATTCCTAAAAGAACATCAAAGATGACCATGAGAGAGAGCCAACCAAACGTTGGTTGATGGTAAAGTGTACGTTCTCCTCCAAACTTCGTATTTTCTGCTTATTTATTATTTACTATCAATAAAAACTCCACCTAAAAGAATCATCGCTCCCCAAAACCCTAGGACCCTTTCTTCAGTTTTCCACTTTCTATTTATTATATATATATAACCACTACATGTGACATGTATTATTAATACTAAGATAAAATATACATAGCCGGAGGTTCAGCCTAACCTCCAAGACATGACTATAATGTGAGAGCTAAATAAAAACTACACCTTTCTTCTTGAACATACTCTTCCTCATCATATATCGAGTGAAGCATCTCTCTGACTCATGCTCAAGCTTAATGTTTGTAACAAAATTTTAAGTTATTTTTCTCTGTTAATACTCAGTCCCTTTTAGGTTTGTTAAAAATCAAGTTTTTAATAGATTTTGATAAAAAATAATGAAATGTGTTGATAAAAGTTGCGAGTCCCAAGAAATTTGTGGTTAAAATTAATTATTGATTATGACTTAAATTTTTATTAACTTTTTGGCTAAACTAAACTGCAAAAATAATGTATAGTAAGCGTAACTAACAAGAGCTGGGAAAAAAGAAACCCTCTTCTCCACATAGAAAACTGCAAAAATAATGTGAAAACAAAGACAAAAACTGAATAACCCGTTTTGTTTCATTAACGGCTCTTCCTGTCATCTCTGATTAACATTCTAATATAAGACACAGCTAGTCCTTCTTTCATTGTGCTTTTTGCTTCTCCTCCGGGGGAATTTACTCGTACTGTGAGGAAGGGTATGGGCTTGTGCATTTACGTAATCTCTGCCACTTTCACCTTATATTTTGCTTAAATATTTATTATTTTCTGCTACTTTTTCCAAATATTTATTATTTTATTTAGTAATAATTTATGAACTGAAAACAGGAGCAGCAGGTGGGGGTCTATAAGAAGGGATCCATACAGGCAGTGATTTTCATCGAAAAGCTAGCAACAAATTTAAGGTTGTTTTAGCCCTTTGTTTTTCTCTTACGTTTTCAGCTTCAATTTGTGTCATTTCAACATCATGGCTTCATCAAATAGAAATTGGCCTAGCATGTTCAAGTCCAAACCCAAATGGCAGCATGAAAATATGAACTCCTCTCTCATATCAACTGGTTGCCACAGAACCCCATACACATCAGGTAATTAATTCCACAGAATTTTGTTTGATAAAATTTCCGTTTTCTTACTCGTTTCTGCGTTTATTTCCGACTTCACTTCTCAAAGTCTACCGTTTTTATAGAGATAAACACACTTTCTGAACTCGAAATGAAATAGCTTTGGCGGCTTAAAACCGGCTTGAATGTTCAATAATTATATACTATACTACATGCACGGGCCTTGATGTAAACTCTTGTGTACAAATATAAGAATTAAGAAAGGTAAATTAATCCTTTGTTAGGAAGGTAATTTGCATGAGAGTCCTGTTATTCATTTTAGTATTTCTGTCTCGAATCGTTTATAGTTTCTAACATTGGATGATTCCACAGTGCCCGGATACGAAGAAAGAACTCCTGAACCTAAGCCAAGATGGAACCCGAGACCCGAGCAAATCCGTTTGCTGGAAGCTATTTTCAACTCAGGAATGGTAAATCCTCCAAGAGATGAAATAAGGAAAATTAGGGCTCAATTGGAACAGCATGGCCAAGTTGGAGATGCCAATGTTTTCTATTGGTTTCAGAATAGAAAATCAAGAAGCAAACAAAAGAACAGACAACTCCACAAAACCAACTCACAAACTCACCACACGCCGCCCATCACCACCACCGCTTCAATTTCAACACCGTCCGATAAATCGTCTCCAAATAATTCAACAGAAAAGGCGATCTTCTCTTCTGGATATACTGCTCTGATGGAAGTGCCCAATTCGACAACTGGTTCAGCCAACCAGTCAATTTTCCAAACTCCTAGCGAGTTCGGGGTAGAGCCCTATTTTTTTCCTATGCAACAAAGCCCATCAACTGCTGCTTTAACAGAAGGGTTTTGCTTTCCAGATGTCTCTGATCATGTTACAGATCATACGGACGTAAATTGTTGCTCAAGTCTCATTCTCAGTGAACTGATGCTGATGAATCACGAGCCTTCCAAAAAAGCTAATCAAGATGATCATGAGAATATGAACCTGCAGCAACAACTGAGTTACAATGTAACTACAGCACCAAATTCTACACATTCCGTTAAAGTTTTTCCTCCTACTCTTTGTTTTCCATCCCCAATGAATCCCATTCAAGGTATTTCCTCTTTCTTTTTTTTAGGGGAAAAAAAAAATTAAGGTTATGTTTTCCAAGACACTAACTTTTATGACATCCGTTACAAATTTTTAGATAATAAGGCAAGTATTATACCATTTAATATAGATCTTCGTGCAAACACGGCTAAAGAAGAAAATTTCAGAACAGAAAACAAGAACGTTTATGTTCATACCCAATGTCAGCATCAAATAAGCTCACAAATTACGTTACGACTAGTTTGTTGAGGAAGATTGTATAGCATTTGACTTTATATTACGTTAAAATCTTATACATTATACTTTTCACTTCTGCATATCGTAGTTGGAAACAAACAAGCATATATGGATTTGTCTATTGCCCGAAAATTGTGTTCTATGTCCCTTAAAACCTATGCACGTATTGACTTCTACGTTGTTTCCTTCTGTGATGAACGCTACACAATACATAATCAATGTATTTAAATTTCCCATTTAGAGTGCAAGAAAGACATATATATGGGGAGGGGATTATGATCTGATGTGTGATGGTGCAGGTGTCGGGGAATCAGGAGGAGGGGGTCCTACAAAATCAACGGTGTTCATCGATGATGTGTGCTTTGAGGTTGCAGTGGGAGAATTATTCAATGTTAGGGAGGCATTTGGTGATGATGCAGTGCTTGTACACTCATCTGGTCAACCTGTTTTGACCAATGAATGGGGGGTTGCACTTCAGCCCCTTCAGCATGGGGCTTTTTACTACTTGGTTAGGGCTTTCACTCCATCATCTGCAGATGAGAGAACTATTGAATTGGTATTTCATCATCACTAATTAATATTTTTGACTTTTTAATAATAGGGATGTACAGCACGATTTGAACATGCCACAGGACCCTAGAGTCGAGCTCAAAACAGTCTTAACTGTAGGGTGCAACCAGGTTTTCTTTTTCGCAGGCCCTCGTATTGTCTTTTATTTTCTTTAATAACGTCCAGGCATGGCACGATCGAGCAACAAGCCCCTATAATGGACCCTTTCGACTGTAGGGACAACGTGGTCTTGTTGGGCCTGATTTTCAGCACATTTTAACACCTCGACTTTTAAATTTTAACGTAAGAATTATTTATATGGCTTCAAGAAGCAACACGGTTATTGATTTTTACCTTTGTTTTCATGCACGCAGATTTAGAAGAAGTGTTGATGGAAGAGAAGGATTGCTAATTTTAGTTTTTGCTTGTTTTTCATTTCATCTATCTTTGTATTGTACATAGTTTCTAGTAATTGTAAGCTTTGTGAAACATGCACTGGTAGCTTTAGGAGAAATGATGATGAAGCTATATGTCTGTACTTTTTTTAAATGAAACCAACTAGTCTACATGGAAAATATGTCATTTACATTTCTTGCTTCGTTCACGTTTTGTGCTCAAAACTTAGATAGGAACTGACCAAAACCTATTCTTGTCTGGACTTGTCCGTTAATATGTTAAGGGTCAGTTTGATAGGTAAAGGTGGAAAGAAATTCTAATTTTATGTTAATTGAAAAATGAAAACACATCAAATCCATAGAAATTCGTTTTCCATAAAAACAAAGAAAATGTAGCTTAAAGTGATTGTACCTTGAAATTCAGTTTCTATTTCCACGTTGCAATCAAACAGTCAAAATGAAATTCGTCTTCCTCGAATATAACATTTTTCATAGAACTCGTTGCAATCAAATGGAACCTAAGTTCTTTTGAAATTGAAAAAAATTGCTTCTAAAAGTTGCTTTTGAATTTATTTCGATAATTTTCTAAATGTGTTGTCTAACATGAGAAAATTTCATGAGAAAATTCTTCTACAAGATGCAAAAAACCTTGCCAAACAATTAAAACCTCTATAGAGCATTGTTCTATATTTTATGTATTTCAAATACACATTAACCTGGTATGATAAAGAGGTACGCATGAGTAGTAACAATTGCCAATCTAAGAATATAACATACACTTCGGGAGTGGAGAACTGACGACGGCCACTCACCTTGCCTTTGAACTTTCCTCTTCCCTTTTTCTGTGTTCGAACCCCAAAGTACTATTCACTCACCTATTACTTATTTTATCTATTTATATGTAATGAGACTCAACAAATGTATAATTAAAAAGTAGATAAAAGAATAAAAATAAAATTTGATCCACTTATAAGCAATTATAAGCTTTGTGAAACATACATTATAATTTAATTTTATAGAATTTACAAAAACAAAAATTCTTAATCTGTTTCTGGTTGTATACTTGGGCATCCACAATCAACCGGTTGATTTCGTTCATGAACAGATTGCATATTTTGACGTGCTTCCTCATGGATTATTTAGTTCCCCTATTCAGCAGCTAATTCTCATGATCATGAACAAGAAACCGAAAAAGCCACATAAATCTTCTCGTACAATTACTTGGATGGGAAACATCGGCCATTGATGACGAAAATTCCTGTTCAAAAGTACTACCTAAATTCGCATAATTGCTTGTTCTATTATCCATCAACTTCTCCAGCAATGTCAATGGGCCGGACGAATGCAAAATAGGAATCGGGATTCACTGACATCAACAGTTCCAATACAATCACCTCACTTGGATTGCTGATCTTGAGACCAGGTTCTAGTATGCCTGCATGAAAGTGTGCTCAAGAGCAAGCAAACAACTGAGCATTATGCAAAACAGCAATTAGTTGAGATGAATTATTCACCTGGAGAAAGATTTTTTCCACCATAAAGCTCTTTGGCTAACGGGTTTGCTGCCCAATGATTAACTGCAACACGACTAGTAGGTTGAAATCCTACGATACTCCCATCAGATGACAGCACCACCTGCTCAGTAGGAAGAAGAAAGCAAATCAAAAAATAAGATCACATACTAGTATCTTGCTTCAAAATTCTAGAGAAGATATACGGCATGGTAATGTCAAGAATAAGAGAGAGAATTGTTTCACATCAACAAAGGAGAAGAGATGGTCCATCAACTAGTACCTCAATATCAACAGCAATGTGTCATATAACAATTTTAGGCCGATGTCTATTTATAACTACATGTTGAATTCTTCCAAAACTGGGGTTTGAAAACTTGTTCCAGAACCAAAACACATTCTGCTCAGTCTTTATCAACCCCCACCAACCCAATAAAATGAAAGTAAAACATTAACAAAAGAAAAAGAAAACAAACAAGTCAAACCCTGGCATATAAATAATATAGAAAATATGTACTAACTAGTTGACTCAGTAGCTTTTAAACGAGAAACAATTTAGAAGTTATTTGCTAAGCTTCTGAAATCTCCTACATGGGAACCAGTACAAATCATGAGCCTCTAATGGAGATGATCAACTTGAAAATTGAGTAATACATGCCCCCACAAACCTACAGTAGCTACCATTTCCATCTTTTAACCATTTATTTAGGCAATCATATTCATATGTACTGGTATGAAAATGTGTCTTGGCATCTTAAAGCAAACTATTATTTAGCATCGACAATTTCCTTTCACGTCATCAAAGGTCACTTAGATCATAATTTAAGAAATCGAGGAATTGGAATGCACAGTTTTAGCAATACTACCTGATAACTAGCAATATCTTGCCAGGATGCTTTTGCCTCTTCATCAGTTGCTTCTGACAATTGAGAAGTGGATAAAATAGTGGAGTCAATATCGTCCATCTTCCTCAGATATATTGGGAGTTCTCCAGTCCATGCACAACGACAAGTGTTCATCACAATTTCACCAGGCCAACCGAAAGAATCCTTGATTCTTCTAATTACTGAGACACAGTGAGCTTCCAACTAGTAATAAAAAGAAAAATCAGAAATACGCTAGAAAGGCAATCCAAAAACATGGCATCATACACGGTTTCATTCATGTGGCCAATCTGGACACCAACTAAACATCAAAAATTGTTTCGAATACTTCGAGATGAACGCAGGAAATTGACCCATTTAGAAGAATGACCATTATCAGCAATCGATCCTAAATCAAAATATCAAAGTTTATTGAAGAAATTGACATTCCGTCAGTTTAATTAATTCTTGGTTCCCATGCACTATAGTCACTAAAGCACTGAAATATAATGCAGAACAAAAAAAGGAAGTCAACGTCAGAAATAATGATGCCTGAAGTACAATCAGTTAACAAATAATAATACTGTTATAGTCTGCGTACCTTACAAGAGTCCATAGACTGATGCTGAACACTGCGAATATGAGATGATTGAGGTGGACAATTTTCCTGAATAAACCTCTTTCCACTAGGCAGATAAGGCAGACAAAATTTACTGAAAATACTGATGGAAACAAGGAAAACCCCACTAGCAAGTGCAATGGAGAACATCTTCAACAGAGAACTGCCCTGTAACAAAGAGAGCAATCTGCATGATACACTAGAAAATATATTAAGTGAAAGATGAAAATGAATATGATAGCAAACACATTTAAGAATCCAAATTGATGTATAAAGAGGAAAAAGATTCCTATAAGATTGAGAGACAGGGAGTTGTATATGATTTCAATTTATAACTGGAAATAAGGCACCAAAGTAATGAAAAGAGGAATGCAAAAAGATACCTTGTTGCGGGCCAAACTTGAAGACTTTGCAATTGTATGACATAACAATTTCTTATCTGGCAGAGTATACACATCCTCGTAGTACATATCGAGTATGTCGGCCAAACGCACCTGCACATTGAAGGAAAGAAAAAGTTCAGCAGACATTTTCACTGCAAATTAAAATGACCTAGCATTAAGGAAAAAGAAAAGGTCAAAAAAGAGGCGAAAATACCATTTGGGAGTGGGTAAGTAAAACTTCCCAGGTTTTTGTAGCAGATTTGTTCCACCCTTTGAACTTTCCATCCCTAAGTTTACCTACATCAATTTCCAGCCTGTACGATGGTACATATTCGCTTATCCAAGCACTGAACTCAGAACCACCCATCTTTTCCAGTTCAGAGTATGCCGGTGATTCTAACAGACTGTTCTTGAATTTCATCTCCTTAAGCTTATAGTTTGCTCTTTCAGCACTAAACTTTTCTAGCAGAACCTTGGCATTTGCAAGCATCTCATATTCAAGTAAGTTGTACAGAACTACAGTTGAATCTCGCGATACAATCTGTTTAGGTTCACTAAACCAATGAAAAAATTTATTTGGTGCTCTGCTTGCTGAGTAGTGATAGAAGTTTCTCTCAGTGCTTTCAAGGGAAGCAAGGCAAACAACTTCTGCAATCGCAGAAATGACTCCTTCATCCACGGAGGTAAGGGTAAAAGATGCAGGTACCTGCCCATAGGAAAGGGAATAAGAGAACTCAATCCATCAGTATGACGAGGCACCTGCAGAACAGAAACATTATATATGATATTACAAGGCCACAAGGCAATACTCATAATCCGGTAGGTGGAGGCAGAGAGTGAGGATACCTTACCTCTCTTGGTTTTTCAAGGTTGTCCATGTTTCTTTCTGTTCCAGGTCTAAAAAGTGCCAGTTCAAGATTCCAGAGTTGTTGTATTACAACTTGTCTAAAGGTCATGGCAAGAATATTCTTCGAAGTGGTACTGGATAACATATCTTTGGTCAGAGAGCTCTTGAGTTTTATAGCTTTCTCTTTAACTCTCCGAGCTGGTAAAAACTGGCAAAATAACAAAATAAGAAAGATGATAATGAAAGAAAAAACTAAGAGAAAAAACAGATATTCTGATATGAATTTGTCATCTTCTTGGTGATAAGAACAACAATTGCAACTGATCCAAAATAAAACTCACTACTTAAAAAATAAATAAATAAAAATCTGCTGAATAACCTGCTTGTTATCAACGTTAAGGCTAAGAAAGCAGGACTACTTAGGAAACTTTTCACAATATTTTTGGGTACAAAAGGAGACTAGGATTCAATTTCTTAAAATGGGATAAAAATGTTGATTACTCATTACCTAGTAAATGAATTATTCCTAGAGTAAGCAGAGCAGAAACATAGTAAGGTAATGTGCATCTGCTAAGATGTAATCAAACACAAAGCATTCTCATCCATTATTTGTGAAATCATTCTCCCAGCAACGCAAAACACAAAGATACATTTTTGTAATGCGTTTAAGCTATTTTTTACAGCATTTACTGAATCATTATGTTTATAAGAGAACATGATACACTGTAAGATATGTTTTAAATGTTAGCCATTCAATCAACTTCATTATTTGACTGTGTTCTATATGATAAATTCGATATGCCATTTAAAGGAATCTAAAGAGGAAAAAGAACTAGAATGTCCATACTTCCAACTATTAGCAATATACTGAATTAACTACAAAAACAACAATTATTAACTTTCCAGTAAATTCATCTTTCACACTTACCAGTCTTGTAGAAACAGCACTGTGCTCATCACCATTCCCGGGAAACACAGTCTCGACAACCATTGCAGGTACGCCAGCAGAGACATGTTCATCGGCGGCAACTCCACCGTCAGCTGCAGCTGCAGTGAGCGCCTGCTGGAAGTCGACGGAGCCAACGAGGGTTAGCCGAGCCAAGTCGTTCTCATAGGTCCTGACGGCTGGGAGCGACTTCTCATTTGCGTCAGCGTCGGCTAACGCTTCGAGAATGGCTTGTTCCGAAGTGAATCGGGAGAATAGCCGGTGAGAGGAGAAGGAGAGTATAGAGTGGGGATATTTGTAGGGTTTGAGGGGTAGCATGGGGAGAAATGGAATTGATGGTTTCAAGGGAAGAGAGTGGAGGGAAAAGAGAGTGGGTGTAGAAAAAGCCATTGAATTTGCAGGTCGAAATGGAAGCTCCGCTAGGTTTTATTTTTTGGACCAAGAAGCGCATTTGAGAAGAGATTATGGTTTTTTCCTTTTACCCCTTTTTAAAAACTGACTTTTAAATAGATCTTTGTGTCTCTTTGTTCTAGAATCGATCTTCTATCTACAATGGACGAGTTATATTGCGTAGCGGCTGTGGCAACATGTTACCATATGTACGGTTGGGTTTTAAATTTATTTTTCAACCAACGTTGTAACACATCACGTGTTGTCAAATCAACGATGGGTAACGTATCTCCTGCTCAAATTAGCTATGTTATTTGTATTGTTATTTTCAACATTTCAATAACTAGCATAATTTTCTGCTAAAAAATAGTTAGTATATTTTAAAACGATGGATAAATAGATGATTTTCATCCAAAAATATTATTAATGTGCTTTATAATAAGGGCAAATATTTAAGTCTTAATTTGATATTCGTTTCTTCTTTGACTTATTTAAAAAATGGTTGTGTTATGTGTATATCATCACTTACAAATTATTTTGTATACACATGATATAGTGAAATATGATTGCATCAGAATTTCTTTAATCAAATAACACCTCATCCATCTGTAAAACTCGTTGACTCCTTATGTACAAGTAGAATTATTCTTGAAAAAACAGTTGTATTACATGTACATCATTACATTTTAAAATCATCATTCTTAATGTACGACGAGTTTGATGTTGTGTGATGTACAGAAAAGCTTCTTTCTTTACCAGATATGCAACCATATCCTAAACCTAGTGAAGACTGTTCAGTTTTCAGTACAGATTTTAAGTTCCTTCAGATCTATATCCATGTCAAGCTACAGTCCTCGATTGTCTTGTCGTGTTCAATGAAACGTTCGAGAAAGACGTAAAAATATACCGTTTTATGACTTAGAAAAACCACACCGAAGCCCCCAAATAAAGGAGAAATAGGGCTACATGCAATCCATTTATAAAGGACAAATTGGGCTACAAGCAAGCCATTTGTTAAGAGCTACAAGAGATGCACAGCTTAGCTATTGATTCTGTGCAGCGATCAACTACAAATATGACCACACGATTTTCCATTCTGATAACACCACCATCGAGAACTACCACTACAATTCCTATGCCAAAATTTAGAAAGCAAAATCAAGTCATGATATGCATTTCATATGATCAGTAATGGCATACATGTCTGCTAATATTTTCAACCTTCAATTACATACGCTATATCCCAAGTGCATTCACATGTAGCCATCTTCGGCAAATGCCACTGTCTACTAACAGTTAAAACATGGTCCAAGATAAAAAGTCAGTTGTGCACCGTAATATAGATGACAATAAACTATTTATGCCCGGGAATCTGAGATCTCAAGATGGGAACTAGAACCGGGAAGGACCAGAAGAGAATAATAAGTAGAAACTTGAAAACTCCACTACTTGCCTTATGGCCCAGTGGATTGAGTGAATGATGTAATGATATACACTACAATGACAAACCATCTCTTATTATCCCAGATGAATCAATGTCTTCCTATCAAGTCAAATAGTAGCCATTCAAGTTGTCAACGAGATAATAATCGAATCCCTCCTCTGTAGGCTCTATTGCATTAGAAGTGGAATAAATGCCACCAGTTCCGTCCTTCGTATTCACCTTTCCACATCCCTTAACAGGGCGCTTGCTGACGGTTGGCAATTCAGCGGTCAGTCTTCCCATTTGCTTTTGCAGATCAGCCACAGAATCATTACTTGATTTCCCTTTAGGACTCTTTTTCCCATCAACTCGCTTGACTTCCAATCTATACAAAGCACATGCATCATATTTGTTGATTTCATATTCATATAGGTGCCACTCATAATTTTCCATGGGTTGTGGGTCCATATAGTAGGATCTCTTCAAACCTCCAAATTCATTCATCACTTGCTTCCTCGACTCATGCCAACCACGTCCATTATAATCAGGCAATGATCGTTGCTTCCTGTTACCACTCTCAAACGCTCTGCGAGGCTTGTCAAAGAACAGCCATTCCCTGATTGTTTCACCTTCCATAATCACAAGATCAAATAGCTCTGACGAACCCAAATAACAAAATCAGTCATTACAATGAAAATTGAAATATTCTTCTATCTGCCAAAAATGATTAAGGTATAAGCAGGCATAGAAAAAAAGGCAGCAAGAAACTACTAACCAGATGCATTCCAAGGGGATTTTGCAGTAGCAGCACCTTCACATTCTGGAATACCAACATCTTTTCCTTGTGATTTTGCACTAAGAGCGGAAAATAGTAAGTTATCCTTTAAGCCAATTCCTCCAGGTCGTACGACTGGAGGCATACCCGGGTAGCCTTCCGTAGGTGCAAGCCCAGAATGATAACTACTGCAGTAGTCATTCGACTTTTGACACCAGTCTGACCCTTGTGCAGGTCTGGGACAATCCCAAAGGGCACATTTTGGGCCTAAGAAAGCAGAAGGTGGAGGGCAAATATTTTGTGAGTAGCCAGAAATATGAGGCAAAGCATCCTCCCCAACAAAACTGTCAAACCCAGGGAAGTAGTGCTGCTCAAAGTCTTGATGAAATTCGAATGGATGATATTCCAATTGTGTTGTGGGACCAATTACATTAATCCCCATATTGTTAACTCCTGGACCCATGCTTTTGCACTGGTCAACCATCTGGATGCTTTGTTCTTGAGGTCCCTTGGGTAAATTGAAACACTGCCACAGATCCGAATAGAAGAACCAACTTCAGCCAATGAAAAACATTATGAACTTCAAAACAATGAAGACAGCACAAGATATTCTTATTATGTTTCATGAGCAAACAGGGGCAATATGAAACAAACTACTAGTTTAAACATCACAATACAAAGAAATCAACTGAAAACCACGTAAAAAGAAAATAATTGATTACCTCATAGTGCATGCGAAGAAGGGAATTAAAACATGAATACCATAAGAATGATAATCATTTATTGGAGATTGGAGAGGGGAGAGGGGAGAGGTTCCTCTCATAAGAGAACAAGATACTAAGAAGCTGGGATGACTATTAACATTCACTAGTAAGGACCTCGGCTAGAATCATTTGGAAAATGAAAATTTACTTGATTTCTGCGAACGTGTTCAACAAATCATAAGAAAACTGAATTTCAGAGAAACGCATGGCAAACCAGTTCGTGAGCAAAAGACCTCAGCTAGTCATGCAGAAAAATGAAAGACTACTTAATTTCCATCTAATACTCAACAAATCAAAAGAAAATGGGATGTTCAGGGAAGCACATGGTAACCACTTAGTGCTTGTTGAAGGGAAAAAGAGATGAAGTCCAAGGGATGGATCAGTTTAATGAATTAAAAGGCTCACTTCACACAGGAACATGGCTACCAGCTGGAGAAACTACAGAGGAAACAAAAGAAATTGCAAATTCAACAGGCCATTAAAAAGAAATTCTGCCCAATTAATCAAACCTGGTACGCTAGCCATCACGGTAAATTTCATCTGGTTGGAACGCAACATCAATCTTAGCAACTACGATTTTGTACCATTAAGAAACAGAAAACCATACTATAAAAGATTTGTAAGTTATGGTGAGAGAATTATATATAGCATACTTTGAAAATGAAATTACATGTAGGAGAACAAGATAGCTGATGGCGAACGTAGCATTATTCTTACCACAGATATATCACATATATAAGTGTGCATATTTCATGTAATATAAAAACAAAACATCCAGAATAAAGTTTTATTTTAGGATGGCCACCACTACACAGACCACATGTGAGGAAAAACTTCAAAGAGGCATAAATAATAAACATATCTATAGAAAGTATGCATTTCTCAACATGCCCCCACAACAATACAAGGTAAAAGAGAATGAAACAGCCATAAAGAAAGAAAATGAAAAATAAAAGAAAACCCAGCAATCCCAAATTATAATTGACAAAAGAAAGTTTGGCAATTTTGTTCCTTGATAAAAAGAAAGTTAATAGTAACGAAATAATCATTTTTTAAATATATAACTCCAAACTAAAGTGAAAGATAATACCACCTCTTGAGAAATAGACCCATCCATGACTTTTTGCACATCAGGCTCCGGCTTTGGTGCAGCTAATGCACTGGTCGCATCATCTTCTTCCTCACAAAGCAGCAGCAGCCTACAAATATCTGGTGAAAATGAGCCCAGACTCCCTCCCTACATAAATCATAATAATCATTCAATACTGCATTTCAAGATTCCAATTCTCGTGTCCATGAAACAATAATACACCCACTAAAATAGTCGTTCACAATTGCATTGCATGGCAAATATTGAAATGCACAGTCGTGTATCCATTATCCATAAACATCATGGACCCCCAACCATATGTAATTTTGCTAAGCAGAACTTATATTTTCACACTCACACAAATATATTAAACATCAGAATGCTACGACACGCATACAGATACTTAATTATCACTAGATCAGTTTCCCAGATGTTGAGAAATACCTACACTCAATAACTCCATGGTAACAGGCATTTCAATTAAAAAGCTTTACCTAACAACAAGTCAGGAGTTTGTGATGTATATATTCACCTTTAAAGGATAGGAATATATCTTGAATTTAAAGAGGCACGAATGTTACAGCTACCTGCTGCAGTGATGTAGCTGGGGAGGGCTGATTCAGCTCGGCCTTCCATTCCCGAAGCATCTGATGAACCTGCTCTTCAAGCACAGCAACATCAATTGTGCGGCTCTCCTTCCTGGCAGATTGCAGATTGCTGAACATACCCTGCAGATCGTCCACGCGATTTTTTGCTTTGTCCTTGAAGAGACTATGTGATGCAGAATTGCATGCACCCCTCTTTGAACCCTTCCCCATCAAAGTAGTAGGATAAAAACCCCTCAAATCTCCACAATCACCTGCAAGGGTGGCAAAACAGTCAATTTACAATTAAAATCCAAACAATAAAAATTAAAAGATCAAAGGCAGAACAGATGAGGCTCGGCCGCCTTAACCCACAAAAAAATAAAGGAAAAATCTGAAAGCCTACAAAAATTACAGAATAAAGAGGTTGTAAGAAACTAAATCGCAGTAATTTTAATGCAAAATGGAAATACAAAAGTGAAAAATCCACACTCACGTATCAAATTACCCTCAAATTGCAGAGACCCAGACTCACAAACCAAAGTAAGAGCGCTAAACTAGCCACTTCACCAAGAATTTACTTTTGGTCAGGATCGCGAAAATACAAACTAGAAGTTTCATGAAACACTCCTAAAAAATAATAAGGCAACGTAGGTCGGTATTAAAAAAAAAAAAAAACCATTATTACCGAATATTTACTTACTAAAAATCGCGCATTAGAACGCTGATTTGGAAGCAAATCAGAGTTGATTCTCCAAAAATCTAGGTTTTCAAAACAGAATGAGATGCTAGAGCTGAACAAACCAAAATATTATAAACTTAAAATCGAAACCAGAATCACCGAATACTTTTTGACTAAAAGTCGATCATTATTCCACCAAAAGTAAAGCTAAAGAACAAAGTGTGTGCTGTCTGTGCATGTGAGTGAGAAATCGAGAGATGGCTATTACCTTTTAGAATTGGGAGGAGTGGTAGAGAGTAATCAATTCAATTGGGTTTTCAATGAATTTTCTCTCTCGTGGTGGCAATTGGCAAAGGATTGTATACGCAGAGGTGTTAAAGGCATATGTATACGCGGCAAAAGCAGTGAAAGAGAGGGAGAGAGGTGGGGATTGGGTTGGTAGCTGCATATTGGTGCAGATTGCCAATTTTACCCTTGAACTTTTGTGTTGGAGTTTTAACCGACCTCTCCTTTACTTTATGGCATGTTTGTCTAATCTTAATTAGAATAAATTTAAAATGAGTAAGTTACACTATTTAGCCCATGGTTGATCCTTATTTTCATCAAACTTATTTTCAATTATACATTTCATGGAATCTATAACTTTTATTTACTTTTCATTTACACATTTCATCAACTTTTATTAAAAATGTACTAAATATCTCATTTTTATCTAAACCAAACAAAGGCTTTGTTTCCATTATTAAGGAAAATCATGGCTTCTGCCTATATCCTTGCACATTTGCAATATCACCTTGTCCCTCACTTTCTTCGGTGGTGGCATGGTAAGGCAAGGGTGAAGGTTAGGTGTAAACGGGTGGCAACGACAAGAGGTTGGGATTGTCATGAAGATGATGGGTTTTCCTTTCCTTCTTTATAGGTGAAACAATATTCGAAAAATATTACCTTGTTCAAGTAATTGAATTGCACATGACAACTTAGGCCTTGTTTGATTGTTATATTTTTCAAGGAAAATGTCACATCC
The DNA here is from genome assembly GCA_903798385.1 of Fraxinus cuspidata. Taxonomy (NCBI): domain Eukaryota; kingdom Viridiplantae; phylum Streptophyta; class Magnoliopsida; order Lamiales; family Oleaceae; genus Fraxinus; species Fraxinus cuspidata. The sequence continues at coordinate 14,410 of CAIGRP010086801.1, read as the reverse complement.
GAGAAAAATGAATTTCACTTTGGCCATTTTATTGTAACGTGGAAATGGAAATCGAATTCCAAGGTACAATTAATTTAAGCTGCATTTTCTTTGTTTTAATGGAAAACGAATTCTTATGAGTTTGGTATATTTCTATTTTTCAACTAAAATGAAATTATAATTCTTTTCCACGTTTGTTTATCAAATAGACCCTAGTAAAATTTCGGACGAAAATCATCATAGTTCCACGGGAACCAAAAATTAAAGGTTAGTGGCAATATCGTTTAGAGATAAAAGTTAGAAAATATAAAAGAGCGTAATGATAAATTTTTAGTACTTCAACAAAATTAGGTTAAAATCTTTGAATAAGTTGTCCAATAGTTCATTAAAATGCCCCATTCGAATAAGGAGAAGAGAAAATGATGAGGGCAAGAAACGAATAAAGGTGCAGCCACTCACAACAACAGGATTCTCCATCGTCAATTCTTGATTCCTCATTCGAGAGAACATAATTAAAAGGAGAAATTATGTCCAATACACACAAGTATTTAGAGATAAGAAGCATCTTTACGCATTAAAAAAATGTCCAACATCTTATATTTCATGATAAACATTTAGTGGTTATAAGATCTTGAAAATTTGTTTCAAACAACGTACATCCGTTACATTTTTATAATGTATTAGAATCTTGCATAGAATATGTTCATTAGTCATCATGGATTTCAGTTTACTTCAATCGATTCTATTTACTTTTATCTATGTCTAGTTGGAGAGAGAAATTTTGACAATACGTATGAAGAGTAAATCATTTCGTCCACTATAAAATTATGTTTCTGGTACATTTCTTGTTGACATCAATATTGACGTCCTTCTATGTGTAGGAAATCTAGCCATTAATTGAAAGAAATCTTGTTAAATTCAATATACGCAAATCTGTCAAATCATATATAACTGTCAAACTTGATATACATGTAGCATGATGGTCCATCAGGTCATCCTTACAAGGCTGCTTGCTATTATTATCGCCAGGGTCATTCTAATTATTGAGAAATGCTATGTGTACAAAATTGGATTACAAAATGGTTGACAAAACAGTAAAGTCAAATATCTCTAAAACCTTAGTCCAATTGCTTTATTTGTGAAGGACCGTTAATTTAGTTGAATGGTTGGGGCTAAATCCCCAATATCAGTTAGAATTTTGTGGATGTAATTTGTAACATATCCAGAAAAAAAAACCTTATTAAAACCGAAAAATCAATGGTTTTTCTCTTCATTCGACTTCCCTGTATTGTGGGTTTGAATTCTATTCCAAACAGAAAATCTTCTCCCTGCAACATTGATTCAGATACTATTTTTTCTTGGAAGAGTTTTCCACTTTGCCCCTTTTGTGTTTGATAAAATTCACCTGTATACATGCTTTGCAAGAAATAGTTGCATTGTTTCCATTGAATTCACATTGAAATGGCAGGAACTGTGTTCTTGAAAACCAATTGCTTTGAAGTTAAGCTTGAAGGGATCACATTCAAAGCAAAGGATTTTGAAGCTTTATGCACGATGGATTTTCTCTTCCCGGACGGAAAGATTTGGGACCGTCCACCGGTTGTTGGCCTTGATGTTATGTGCCATCCTCGTGATCCATCCGTTCTGTTGATTTTATTGTGCTTTGGTGTTGGTTGCGTGATCCTCAGGTTTCGTCTAGGGGACGAGTTGCCTCCTTCGATCCTCAAATTTCTTACCGATGAAAGAATTCGTTTTGTTGGCTTTGGTATTCCTGAGAAGAAAGATTTGTTCCCGTTTGAAGAATTGGGATTGACTAAAAGCAAAGTGGATATTGGTTACCTAGCTGCAGAAATTCTTAAAGATCCCAAGTATAAAAGACGGGAGCTTGCTGCTTTGGCGCGAAAAGTTCTTGGGATCAAGAGAATGACCGGCTTGACAGAGGCTTCGTCTTTTGAGAGACACGAGCAAATTAAATGTGCAATTTGTCAGCTTTTTATTACCAGCATTATTGCTATGGGATTGTTAAGTGCCAATGACAAGAAGAAATTGAAGGATTCACCCTCACCCTCGCCCAAGAAAAGCTCTTTTCTTAAGAATCTGAATTCTCTTTCTTTGTTAAAAGAAGGATGGTTCAAATTGCCCAAAGTTAAGAAGGAAAAACCTAAATACCAAGTTGAGGAGAACGATGAATACATGCGTGTTGAAATAAGAGAAACAGAGGATATGTTTGACGACAATAATGTTCCTATCAAGACGAAATGTGAAGAGGATCCTTTCAGCAAATTTCTCATACATGCCAAAGTCATAGAAGATGGTTCACGTTCCAAGGTTAAAAAGGAATCATCTGCTAATGATCTTGTTAATGATGAAGGTTGGAAAGGCGATTTAAGCGATTATTCAAGAAAGGATGTCGTTTGTATGTCAAAAAAGCCCTTAAAAGGAATCTTGAAATGCCCATCTTCAGGTCTGCTACGGAGTTTCTCGCCTCCAATGTCGGAGCCTGAATCGTTCCTATCAATATCAGAAAAACAAAAAAGTACTAGAGGTACATTGAAGAGAGCCAATTCCAAGGGGTGCAATGTAACCTTTAAGTGTCAGTAGCTATCTATTTATATAGCTTAACCAATTCTGTATGTACATTAAACTCCTAACTGCAGGTTGCTGCTTTCAGGTCTTTTAGGTACTGTCCTAGTCACTGAAATTGTTGTGTACATTCTGATTCAGTTTTCATTTTCTTTCTTTACTTTTTCTATAGATTCTGTGAATACAACGAGTCCGTTTGGAAGATCCAATCCCAAAACAATGTGAATGCCCGAACATGGTTGAAACATCTTAAGCTATTATACGATGTTGTTCAACGTGATATTAGATTGTGCAACCATCTTGATTAGAAAGAACAAAGAAGGAAAATGAGTCTACTCTTTCTTGAGCTATATCATTAACAGAACTTCTCCAATGTATCAATTACAAGTTTCTTATATATTCTTCTATATACATGGATCCCACTCCCAAACATCAGGTAAGGTTGAAATGAGCACGATCAAATAGAGATAGTGGTAAGGAAGCGGGCTGCAGCTGACTTTCACATTTGTGAATTTTTAACCGGGCAGAATTCTCAATCGGATGCTTACAAGTTGTAAACATTACTTTCGGTTGCAATTTGGTACCTTTGCAAATATTTATATTTAGATATAAATATAACAAGATTGAGTTCAGAATATTGATGAATGTTAAATCTATAACACGCCTCGAGTCACATTAGAAGAATAGGTAGAGATGAGCCAGTTGACCCTCAACTCAAACCGTACAAAGTCGAGTTGATCATTAAGATAGAAGAATAATCAATCACATGTCGTAATTCATGTCGAATAGCCTCTCCAAGGAAAAAAATGATAAAAGTTCGACCATATGTACTCGTTTTCCTATTCAAAAGGTCATCCCCCAACTTAAAAGAGAAATGAAATACCAAAAGTACACACTTAATTTAAAGGTTTTCATCCATCCATTTCTATAATACTCCGTTCTTCATTTTTATAATATAAAACAAAGAAACAATTCTTTGGATTAATCTAAATTTGTTTTCAATATGAGGTCGTCATTGCCCCGTAATGGGTCCAATTAAATAATTATCAGATTCACGTTGACTCAAAAATAAAAAATAAAAAGATGCAAACCTAGATTCGTGGTGGTGTCGGATTTAATATTTTATGATATGCCAACGTAATTAGAAGATAAAGACCAAATTGCATACGTGGCTGATAATGACAAGCAGATAGATAATCAATCTTGTCCAATTTTAAATACAAATCGAAGGACCAAAAATTTGACATAATTACCAAACCTAACAAAGTGACAAATAGATAAGTATACACATCACGCTTTGGTTTTGTTTGAATCATCTCTTAGACATTAGCTAACTATCATATTCGAAGAGGGGAATAGTCGTCTCTCCGCCTATATAAGCCCCTGATTGAGCTCTATCGTATCAATAATACATTTTTTCTCTTTTATCTTTTTTCCAACTATAAATTTCTTATTAAAATAATATTATATATAAATAAAAAATTTCTTCTTTTTTAACCACACGATTTTCAAAAAATCACTCCAGTAAAATACTTTTTTTTTTCAAAAATTACATTTTAATGGAGTTCAAACGGAGGCTAATTAAAATTCAATTTGAGTGCGGATAGAGCAATTGTCCAATTTCTATTTTAGCCAAATGATGGACTCTTAGTGGGCAATCCCTTGTTCTCTTTGTTGTTATTGAGAATCCACAAAAGGTCTTAGACGAGATCTAACATAATTGTTATGCTCAAGCTCAACATATCCAATTTTCATAGCAAATTCTTCCTCGAAAGATGGACAAGATTTAATATTTGATACATCGTATCCGTACTTCGTCTGATTGACATTCGATGTATCCGTACTTCGTCTGATTGACATTCATGAACCACTAAACATAAAGATCGGACTTTGATTGAGCTATAGTCTATGGATGTTGTAATGCTCAACATTCCAATTAATCTTTAGTCAAATCGAACGATTTAAAGACAAAAAGACTATTGCAACGCAATGTACATCATCAATGACTAATGCCTTAGTCACCAAATTGAAAGCCGTCCACAAAATCCAAATTTTGGAATCTGTCTAGGCTCAATTAAGGACTTGGCCCACTACTCCCCACTCCAACAATAACCATGACGTCCACAATTACGTCACTTCCGTTGACCTTACAGTCACCTCCACCCCCACCTCGCTATTATATAACTCTGCCACACCACCATTCATCTCCTCTCTCCTCCCTCTACCCTACCCCCACCCCACTTCTGAGATCCTTACCATGCAACAAGCACTCCCGTACAAAGATTGCCTTCCCACCGCCACCACCTCCTCCGGTGGTGCCACCACCACAGCGGCTAACTCAAGTATAACAAAATTGGTGGCGGAGAATCCAGTGGTGGTGTTTGCCCGAAGTGGGTGCTGCATGTGCCATGTTGTCAAACTTTTGTTACACGGCCATGGCGTCAATCCCACCATATTTGTCATAAATGAGCAAAATGAAGCGGCCACAATAGAAGAATTTTCCAAGATTATCGATAATCCAAAAGAGAAAGCCGACCGGCCACCACCACCATTTCCGGCAGTTTTTGTCGGCGGGAATTTGTTTGGTGGGCTTGATGAAGTTATGGCGGCTCATATTTCCGGTGAACTGGTGCCTCTGTTAAGAAAAGCTGGTGCCTTATGGCTGTGAATTTTGCTTTTTTCTTTTTCTTATTTCATTTTGTAACCGAAAAAAGTAGTTTTTTTTAGCACGATAACAGTATAATAACACGTTAATACGTTACTTTATGGTTGGATTTCATAATTAATATTACACTAGTTGGCTTCGTTTGCGTCGCAGTTTTGAACTTGGTTAATTTGTTACTTTTCTTCCCTTTGAATATTGACTTCTTATCTCCAAAGTACCAATAATAATTATTTTGCTGAATTTTACGTCAAGATCTTAATTTTTTAATTATTATATTCAATTCTTTTATCGAAAACAATTCCTTTAGAATATATATATTTTTTACCATTAATTCATCTATCCATGGATTACTGCAATCTACCTACAAAGTTCACAACGGATGTTTATTATATCATTATGTGAATACAATTTATGATGCACTTGTTAATAAGACAGTTATTCTCACCATCCAATGTGTGCTTACGTACGAAGTGTTGCTTAGTGGATAATGTGAGTCGACTAATGGATGTGATGGAGAAATACTAAAAATATGTTGAGACGGTCCAAATAGTTTAAACAATAAGGCAAAACGAGTGGGGTACATTTTTCAGAATAATAAGCTTCTGAAAATAATAAATAATACTTATCTACTTTGTTTTGTCAATTTTTAAAAATACTTATAGCTCCCAAAATCACTCGGCGTTTTCTTTTTTTGATGTTTGTGGGATACATATACGGTTCTAACAAAAATTAAAAGTAGAAAATCATTAAAAAGGAAAAAGAGGGCAAATGGACAGTAAGCATCAACTGAGGAAGAAAAGAAATCTAGTAAAAGTGAAAAAAGGACCAATTTTATGGGCAAACTTGAGGAATTGCAGTACAAATTCATTCGATACTCGCAGCTTTGCAAGAACCGAAAAAAATGTCAGAAAAAGAAAGGGAAAGGAACAGGAAATATGACTTAATTCTCTCATTGTCGGGTTAACCTCTTCCATTTCCAAGCATTTCAACCGGTATACATTACTTACAATAATTTAAAATTTGATCAAAGAATATAGGAATAATTATTGAAAAATTGCTCATTTCATAATATCTGAAGAAGAAACATTCTGAAAAACAAAACTCACTTGTAACACAGCAAGGTCCTTGCTTTCCCATGTCTATCAATTTATTTTCTTCCTCAAATCAGAATTCAGAGATAGGGTTCGGCTTTATGTGTTTTTTTGAAAATGTGAAATGTCCAATGGCTGATTCAATTTTAAAAAGGCCCAACAAAAGAGAAGGACCAGATTCTTCAAAAAATAAAATAAAATTGTCCCAACTAAAAACTCATCTTCCCTCTCCCCTTCTTCCCACTAACTCATCTTTCCTATGCTGCGCCCGTAAATTTCAGAGCCAGCAAGGGCGATTGCGCCACCCGCCACTGCTAATTAAGTAGGGTAAAAATAAAAGAAAATATTACACAATTAGGGGTCTATTTAAACCAAACATTTAATCGCTAAAAAAAAATGATAAAGAAAAAAGTTTCTAACGTCGAGAAAGAAGCTTCTTTATAGAAAGCATGTTCTTTCCGGAATAAGGTTTAAAAATTTTATGAAAGAGATTTTTTTGTCGGGAATTGCATCATATATGGTGAGAGAACTCCTTATTCGACTAAGATTAAAAAAAAAAAGCTTAATGGCACTCAAAATTTGTACAAGTTTACTAAATTGTTGCAAGTCTCATTTCAATGCTATCTGTGTCAATTTTTGTTGTTCATATCCATTATTAGTAGGAGGATCTTTAAAAAGGAATGCACGCTCCAATTGAAAGTTTACAGAAAGGGACTGAAATTTGTCGCACGTCCCATTTAGATGCTATTTATGTCAATTTTTATAAGCCCTCTCAACTCACAAGTGCCTGCACTCCTGTAGTAGGCCAACAACCCCAACTAAATCGATCTTCATATCAGTCCATAAATTCGAGTGGTCTAGAGGCGTAAAAGTGAATTGTGAATAGGAATGGAGCCAGGGGAGGAAAATGTATTTTATTTATTTATTTATTTTTGCACTAGGCTGTTACAAAGAATATATTTCGTAAAATTTAAATTTTTACACAAAAAAGATTAGTGAGTTTGGGTTGCCCTGACCTAAAGTCGAAAGCCTAAGGCTTCCCCTATCTACTCCACTAATAGTGTCTGATTCCGAGCGACCGATGAATTCTTGTGTAGATCGAAATTACTTTTCCAATTGTGCCAAGAAATTATATTTCAACCAATCTAATTAAGTTTTTAATCAAGATTTATATCTAAAGGATAGGTTAAACGACATCCAACTTCCCAACGCATTCTTGTGATCAATATACGAGGAGGTTAAGTCGAACAATCAAACCCCACATTTAAGTCTTCATTAATAGCTAAAAATTATTGGATAAGTAGATTTTTTTAAAAAAAAAACTCAATTAATCCAACTCATATATCTTGATCAGCAACAGTGATATCAACAAATATTCGAGGTTATATATATTAGAGAAATGCTTCATGTACAAAAGCAAAACCAACATAACTTTTACAGAACACACACAAAATGTGGGTCCAACATAATTTTTTTTTTAAATACACATTATGGCTCACCCACTGTGAGTATCTGTATATTTTCTGTAAAAAGAAAAATTGTACAAATGAAATAATTCTATATATTTTGGCAAATAAAATAAATTAAAAGAATAATATGAGAGGATATATATAATTACTTACTCCTCATGAGTCATGATTAAAATTATCCTATAAGCAACACAATTATTTATGTTGTTCTTTTCCAAAGAAACATAACAATAGAAACAAAATATTATTCCCAACGACAAAAGAAAGCTACATAATTGGTGGGTTTCGTGTAATACACGTATGTCTTTTGTACAAGCTTTTGGCCAATGTTAAAGATAAAATTTATAAATAAAAAAATTATTCACCACTAAAAAATATTTACCCCATATTTGGTATTGGTTAAAATTAAATTTTAATTTAAGTCTAAGTCAAACAATTAATATTAATCATATATTTCATTGGTCCCACAATTTTTCAACCATAAATTTCATCATTTTTTATCAAAATTTACTAAAAATTTTATTTTAATCTTCATCAAATAAGAGCTTAATAGAGTATGCTTAGCCAAATGATTTAGAAAAGACAGTCTAAAGGACAAGCACTTACACCAAAAGGCAATTTAATGGAATCGGAAAGGGTCCATCAGGCCGGAAGTGGGGTGCCGGTGGAGGTTGGGTGGGGTTGAAGGGCAGTGCTTCCACTCAATCAATTTGAACCGCCGTCCACAATACAAACCGCCGCCCAACTTTTACGGTACAAAATTTGAGCCAAACAACATGAAAGATTCCACAATTTACAATATTATTACTCAACTTCTTGTACTTTTCCAAAAGCAACGTCAACTCGTACCATAGTGTCAAGTCTATCGAATCAAGTCAATTATTTGATAATCCTATTTCCGATTTTGCAGAATATGGTTTCAACTAGTTCTATCCATATATGAATCACGCTAACGTACATTATTGTTCAAATTAAATTTGACATCCTAATTTATGACATCAATCCCAATCATTAATTTTTACAATATCAATTCATATCATTGATCAGATTTTGACCAAGTAAAAAATATTATCAACGATGTACACGTAGCTTAATTCATCGATATATATCAACAAACCGTACAACTGTGTTAAGAGTCTACCAAATCAACATTTGACGACTTGGTGAGCCATCAGGTATACTGCAAAGAATGTTATGACCATTCCAGCACAATATGAAGTAGGGTGCACATTTGAGTAACATGAAAGAACTTGCCCTTTTGATTGGAACAATTGTTGAAAATGGCTGCTAATAACACCGTAGGCTGTAGAGCAAAATGAGGAATCCATGTGAAGAAGAACTTGCATCTAATTAACTAGTTGATACAATTATGTCAATTTAATCAAATCGACACTTGATCATTTGATATACAGAACTGGCTATTATTTTTTAATGTAGAGAATAAGACCTCAACGACCCATAATTGTAAAGGGAAAGCTCACGACTTTATTTATCCCTAAAGATATGTATCCAGGTCTCATAACCATTCAACTGATATGCCATCTTCATTATTTCATCGAAAATGTCGTTAACAATTTCTCGTTTTGCCAAATTATTACAAATATATTCATAACTAAATAATTTTGAATCTCTCAATGTGTCATCAACAAACAACAGAAGTCCAATTTTTCACTTACTATATACAACAAAATCATTGCTCAAAAACTTACAACTCAATCTCTAAATTGTTCAAAATTGTTGCAACTTGAACAATTGAAACCCTGTTTTTCCTAGAATTCCCAACACAAGCCAAAGCAACCCTAGCTATTCTAACAAGAGGATTAATATCACAAGGAATTGCAAGTCTGGGGTCCAAAAATTCACTAAATTTCATCCCTTTTATCAAAGGGATTGCCCATTTCACAAGCAACCCTTGTTTACTTTTTCTACCACTCAAAAGCTCCAACAAAACCACACCAAATCCATAGACATCACTTTCCTTTGAAGCCCCTCTTTTTTCCAACCAATACTCTTCATCCACGTACCCTACGATGCCTTGCCTTTCATGGGTTGCCATGAAATATAGCCCATAATCACTTATTTTGGCACAAAACTTTTCATCAATCAATATATTCGATGGCTTTATGCAACCATGAATTATAGGTGGCGCCACCACTTCATGCAAGTACTCGATCCCGCGAGCCGTCCCGGCCGCAATCCTCAACCTCCGCCGCCAATCCATAAGCGCCGCTCCGTCGGAGTTTTGATGCAAATAGAAATCCAAACTCAACATACCTCCAAATTCCATTACTATAATTCTTTCTCCGGGTGCCTCGGAGAATCCTAGGACAGGTACTAAATGAGGGCTTTCTGCTAAAGAAAGCCATTTTAATATTGAAGAGAATCCAAAACCTGGATTATTCAACACAAGCCATGGATGAATCCTTTTCACTGCCACTATTTCTCCATTAGGCGGCATCACGGCCGCATATACTGTTCCGAGGTGGCCTTTTCCGATGACTCTGCGGTCATTGAACCGTTCCGTGGCGGCGTCGATTTCCATTAAAGAATATGAACATGCAGTACGTTTTGCAGGGAGAGTTTCTTCAGCCTTAATTGGCTTCTTCTTGCAGAAAATCAGTAAGAGGACTACAAGAATTATAAATGATATTGACAGAGAGGCTAAAACAAGATCATAAATTATAATGATCTGATCATCATATCTCATCTTGTAGACTTTTCTTGTTGTTTTAGAGGAGGGTTTGATCAAGAAATCTGGCGATGAAACAAAATTTTGGGAAACTTGAATTTATGTAATATATGGAGTTGAAACGAGTGAGAAAGGAGTTGGAAAAAGATGGTACCTTATTGAAGAAAATGTGTACACTTTGTCAAAATAAGGCTTGATTGGTAAGAAAATGTGGAAATATTACACTTGGTCTATAGATGTGTTAGTTGTAGTTGGGCCGTTTAGGTAAGTTTTGGTTCTAATTTGGTAGAAAAAATAGACTATATATATACATGTTTTCCATTGTAATTGAGATTTGATTGGAATCTTATATGAATAACATGCAATTATATTAGGAGAAAAAATAATAAACAAAATTTTCATATATTTTCTTTTATTCTGATCATTAATTTCATTCCAAAAAAATTAGTTTTCAATTCAATTTATTTTATTTTTTCCGTTCTGTTGGACATCTTTTTAAATCTTGTTCTCTCTTACTCTTTTTTTTTTTTTTAAATCTCGTCTATAAGTTTAATTCATTGTATAATATATTATTTAGCCCATATTTGACAACCTTCATTTGGAAACTCTTTACTCATTTGTAATCACATATTCACACAATAAAATATTATGCACGTAAATTCAAAATTTTTCTCTACTTTTTAATCACACATTTTTCTAAAAATAACTGTTCAAAATATTATTTTTCCCAAATAACGATGGCCAAACATGGGCTTACTTTTATTTATATCTTTGAAATTTAAACTAGGTGATATTTATCAATCATGAGGCCCCTTGAAGACATATTATTCAAATCTATTGATCTTTGTTATAACTATTATATTCTTCTGTCACTAAATGCACCTACAAGTTATGGAAGAAAAGGAGACAAAGTGACAGCAAGATATACATAGATAATAATAGCACATGTATTGTATATACTTAAATAACAAAATATTTGTCAAACGTTGGATAAGGAGTTTTAGATAGTATTGAACAATATTTTTAAATATATTTAAATTCTGTTATTTTACCGTTTTAACCTTATTCAACACTGGTTCCAAACTACACTAAGTATATTGACAAATATAATGTCGAGTCCCGATGGCTACTCATCGTTCAACGTGTCCTCTTGCAAACATTCGTGAAAGAGAACAAAATAAAATCTTATTTAAGCGACTATCAAAACATAGTACTGAATACCAAATGCTCATTAAATATATTGACAATTTTTTAGTTAAAACAACCACAATAATTCTCCATCTAAACTTTCCTACTAGTACCTGAAATTCTGAATTGTTTTCAGAAATCTGGTGGAACCTCTGGCTCACTTTTGGCATTATTATTTGATGCAAATAATTTTGTATGTAGCATGCTAATTCAAAGTAGTTAAATTAACAATCAACAAAAAATTACATATTTTTATATTTTTTCTATGAACTTTGGCCACCCGTATTAATTTTAATAGCTACCAACTTAGTTGGTTTGACATTTATTTGCTTACTACCTAATTATTTATTTGATATTTGTGTATGACATCGAAGAAAAAGTCTGATTTCTAAACTACCATATAGTACTATAATAGAATATAGTATTTAGGGTGAAATTTATGTTTCGATATATATAAAATTAAATTAAATGATTTTTTTTTTTTTGTTAATTTTCCAAAAGATAAGTTTATTTACTAATAATTAATCCATAAATGTTTATTTTGTTAATTTCCAAGAGATTAGTGACACGGCTTTTGTTTTTACTCTTTATAGAATTTTTTTTTTTTTTTTGAGGAAGTCATCTGCCGAACTGTTGCCACCTCGTCAATTGTCAACAAAGGTATAAACAATAGGCATACATGGAGCAGCGTTCTTGTTGACAATTGTTTAGAGTAAGATGTCCAAATAAATAAATAAATAAATAGTTTCATCAATTAGGGCCATTTGGGCTATTGTTACCTGTTTGGACTCTTTTTCCATTCAGTTGGTCTTAGTTGGAATTGGGCTTTGAAGCCCTTTTCTATATTCGTGACAATTGTTGGTCAAAAGATTTTCTGTTTTTAGCTAATATTAACATGGAGAATTTCTTCAAATTAACTGATGTAGAACGGGGAAAAATTATTACTGTAGAAAGAAGAAAAAAAGCAGAGGAAGAGAAGCGAGAAGAAGAGGGGACGGGGAAGGAGAAAACAAGCCACGAGCCACTATTCAATTCGGCTTATTCATCAACCGTCTAAATTGTAATATAAAAACTGTTTAAATAGTGAAAATCTAGTTAAATGATGGGCTTGGGTCAACCCGCTAGTACAAGACCAATAATAAGAAATATAAATAATAAGTCTAATAACAATAAAAATAAATCTCGATCTCGATTATATCCACATCAACTCTCCCGGGATAGGAGAAAACTCGACCTTGTTGAGTGGATAAATTTCTACCACAGGGAATGATCTTTCGTAAGAACCAAATATCGAAACTCAAGCAGCGTAATTCAAATTTGTTGGAGCTTCTTTATAGGACTCCATGTATGATCTGTATCATGTGGAACTACCCAACGAGTAAGGAAGTATCGAATCTCTCTATCATTGGTCAACACTATATGTTCATCTAAAATAACATTCATTGTATCTTTCTGTGCTGTGACAAATGGTATGAAAGTAGATATATCAACATAGACAAGTTGGGAGTCCACAGAGCTAAATAGAAAAGGATTTTCAAATGAATTGAAACGGTGTTTGTAAGTAATGAAGTCCTCAATATTTAAAGTAAAGTGGTAGCCAAAATGATATAAAATAGGTTGGGAGTCCAGAGAGCTAAATAGAAATTGATCATCAAAGGAATTGAAACGGTGTTTGTAAGTAATGAAGTCATCAATATTTAAAGTAGAATGGTAGCCAAAATGTGATAAAAGATCAATGACATGTGCATTTGAACCAACATGCTTTAAAATTTTAAAAAGACCAACACTAAGAGCTTGCAATATAACATAATCCTCAATATTAAATTCAAAATGTCATTTATGTAAATCATCTTGAAGTTTATATGATACATTACTCGTTTCAAGTCGTGTATTGATCGTAATATGCGAATCATGAAGATGATGTACAAATGCTTGAGCTGATATCGACACACTAGCTTGTGGAAACATGGGAATAAGGTCTAAAGGCTTCATATGCTCATAACTATGAATAATTTCAAATGAACTCATACGTATAGATCGATTCACAGAATTTTTTTATATAATTTGAACTATTGGGACGANGATGATGTACAAATGCTTCAGCTGACATCGACACATTAGCATGTGGGGACATGGGAATAAAGTCCAAAGGCTTCATAGGTTTATAAACATGAATAATTTCAAAGTGACTCATACTTATAAACCGATTCACGGAATTTTGATATATAATTTGAACTATTGGGACTATCAAATCCCAATTCCAAAGATTTTCCTTGAAAATGACATGTTTAGGCAAATCAATAGCACCTTAAGGTTGGATAAGGGTACGGCATACAACACTTGACTGAGAGGTTTCGGGAACAAGGGGTACAATACCTAGATTCATAGGAAAAGTCCGAATACTATTTAAGGAGGTGTTCGCACTATCATCCAAGTCATTAAATTCTTCAAGTTTAGGTATATAGACTTGATCTTCTAACCGCTTATCTATTATATTCTTTCGTTCTTCAATGACTATGGCTCGGCTAGGATATTTGGAAGAGATGTGGCCAAAGTCCTTACAGTTGAAACACTGCAAGTGAGAAAAAGTCCTTGAAATTTTAGAAATTGTACCCTTATTGTCGAACACAGGACGAACATTTGACAACGAAAGTCTCCTAATAGACTTAAAGGAAAGTGGCGTTGATGAGATGGGTGTGTGGTTGTCACTATACTTTTCATATGGAGTATCAATAATCAACTCATA
>CAIGRP010086798.1:0-15785 GCA_903798385.1 Fraxinus cuspidata | reverse complement strand
AAATGGTATGTTGAAACTCGAGTTAAATAATGCGGGACCTTCGAGCATGGTGCTTGGGTTGGTCAAATTTTGATACTGCGACAATTCCATTATATGCCACCTGTCGAAGGCTTGAAATGTCGGCTATAACAAAATCCAAGTAGGGTTTGTGCTTGGCTTAAGCTACCTCACTTGTTAGCATGGATGAATTTAAGATCAATGCAATTCCTTCCCCCCACCCTACGCATTCTACTTGTTCAAATTTTGTTGTGTTTACTCCTAATTTTATAACACGAGGNCCACCCTACCCATTCTACTTGTTCAAATTTAATTGTGTTTACTCCTAATTTTATAACACGAGGATATTGGCTATACTTTTCTTGAAGACTTTTAACTGTAATTAAAATGTGGTGCAATAAATAGTAGTGGAGACATAACTTGGATCCACATGGATCTGAAAAATATTTCAAACCCAAAATATGACGATATTAAAATTAACAAGTAAAATTAAAAATAAAAAATTTTACAAAAATCATATAATCGGTGGGGCTAGGGACTCCATTGGCTCTATCTCCCCCAGTCGATGGCAACAAATAAAAACTGTGGTGTCAATATAATCATTCTTATGTTTAATATAATAAAGATAATGATAAGCTCCTATAAATTTACCACTCATTCCACAATTCACAAATTGGGCTACTTACTAAGAAAGATATTTCTTCTTATTTATTCAATAAATTTTGTTTTGATTTTCGTGTTGATGCATTGGTTGTCAAGTTCTTGAATCCCTTAACGTGAGATTATGAATCTCTCTCTCTCTTTTTTTCCCTCTTAAATATATATGTTTGGGCGGGCTATTTCTAAAAATAAGCAAGCTTTTTGGCTTATTTGGGGCTTAACTAGAAAGTAGGTCTACCTTATCATCAAATTTAATTACTTATTTTCAACTTTCACCAATAAGAAATTATTTACTTACTTTTATGTAAATTCTTAAGCTTTGGCATATTATGGTTTAAGTTGGTACTAAATGCGTGTGTTGCGGTAGGCAGTGATATTCAACGGATGCTCCCAAGTTTATGTGAACACTCCTTCAAGAGTGGCTGCACAATATCACTAATCAAACTTTAATTTTGTATTATAAAATTGAAAAACTGGTGATTGGGAATGTCTTAAATCTTAATTTTAATTATTTTTATTGCTTCGAACGATATCGAGTTGCGATAAAGCAACTAATGTAGACCATAAGAGCAAACACGTATTTTTGACAATCTATTTCTAAAATATGTGACTCCCACGTATCAAATTATGTCCGAATTAGTTTAACATGCTGTAACGCTCCGAATCGGGATCAATAGTATTGTTTGAAACTTTTTGAGATGAATCACCTCAGAAAATTCTTGGAATGGTCATAAAATTAGCTAAACCGTCACTATCTTAATCTACATACTTCACCTTAATTAAGAATAAGAGGGTTTTGTTAACTGAAAATGAAAGACAATTGAAACACGTTAATTAGTTTATTAAGAATAAATTAGGGTTAGTTTTATGTTTTAACTAAATTTCAGCAACAAAAATCTAGTCCACGCATACATTCTTGTTGGTTACTTCATTTTGGTGGATTTGTTTGTGGTTAATGACACGCCATCTCTTTTTCTAAAGCCATTTTACATAGCCCACCTTTGAATTTTCTTCTAACTAAACAAGGTTCTTTGAATGTATTGTTTTCATTATTTGGACAAGAAAATGTAATGGATAAAAATTCCAGGTTGAGTAAAATGTTTATTATTCTTTTCGATTCAATGTTTTCAAACTTGGGATGGATTGGATGAGTACTCCTAGATAGATCTAGACAGACGATTTTGGTATAATCGATTTACACTTAAATTGGTTCGAACACTTGTGACTCAAATGGGTTTTCAAAGAACCGATGACCCGATAATAAAATAAAAACTGAAAAACATTTCTTATTTATTGTGAATATTATATAAATATTTTTTTGTAAACAAAAATTTCAAATATGACATTCACTAAATTTCTTATAATATTAGCCCATATATATATACACACACACACACATGTGTGTGTGTGTGTGTGTATTAATTCTTAATATTTGACTGACTAATTACATATGTTAAAACAACTATCTTACGACTTTGTTTATCCAAAAAAATAAATTTATTTTCTTTAATATTACAATAATAAATTTAAAATTTATTATTGCCATAACTAACCATATATTATTTAAACTTCTTATTGTCCCAAGAAAAGAATACATCCCACTTGAATCAGTGACCCTGTAAACCTAATACACCTTAACATGGTCAATGACAAGATGGAATATGATTACAATGCTTTAATTGGGTTTTGAAAATTATTTATTATTTTTTAAGCAACATATTATTAATTTCTCTTGCTTTTCATAGGTTAACAAGTTTCCATAAAATATTGGCATTAGGTACAATTTAGAAGGTAAAATATGATACAATGAAAAACTGAGTGATATTTTCATTTGATGAAAGTTAGGATTTTTTTAAAAAATTTAAATTAAATTAAGGTTTTGTTACATTTTGTGTCTTCCTCTCAAAACTCAATCAAGATATTTCACAAAAATCAACAAAGTTTTGATCCCAAAACTCTTAGGGTATTCTTAAAATCAACGAGTATTAATTGTGATGTTCATTGTTTCATGCTTTTGTTGCATCAATATGTCACCTCTTCAATGCCCAAATCCAACATTCTATATATTGAGATAAAGAAACCTTGTTGTAGCTTAGTTATAATCAGACGTAGACCTAGAGGTCGTCGGTTATTTATTTATTTATTTTTGTTTTGTTTTGGTTTGTGTTTGTATGCCAGAAATCTTACTCTTTGAAGTATTTTGTGCTTGTTAGTTTTCAATAAACTAAATATAATGGTGAATTATAGCAAATAGTTGAATGGGATTATTCAAAGTTTGTTTGTTGAGGTTTATCAGTGTTTGTTAATGTTATTATGGGTTTCTTCGATGTGAGATGAAGCCCTGAAGGGTATATTATAGTTTTCACTATTAAGACACCTTGGAGAAATGCATATCTAACTATTTCAGATCCGCAAGTAACTGAATTGCTTTACAATTTCCTTATTCTTGAAAGCTATTCCAAACCTTTCAATGCATGGTTTATCAAAGGTAAACATATATTTGAGTTAAGTTTATTGTTGTAATCGTTACTTTTAAAATTTTAGACGAGATGGTTCATATACATACATACTCTATATATATAGACGTCAACATTTATTTTTCTCAAACAATAAAATTAGCTATTTATTTTGTGATGGAAACATCCATCACTAAAAAAATATTTAAAGCTTAAAAAATAGATTTAACAACAGCTTTTGAGAGGAAAATATTCGTCTCAGATAACTCATCGCACAATATACCAATTATTATAGATGAAATTCCAGCAAAGTCGAGACAGATTAAAAATTTACTTTAGCAACGAGAATTCTAGCGATCAATTTTAAAGTACGTATATTAGCGTCGAATTTTTCCCTTGCAATGCTCAATATCAATATGTGTGTGTTTGTATATTATTTAATTTATTATTAGAAAAAATCTCCATTATTTGATTAGACGTATTCTAGTGAACAGGCACATCACCAGTTTACCACTGCTTAAGGTTTTGAGATACTGATTTTACACCCACTGATAGAGATGTCTTGTTTATTTGATAAAAGTTGATGTTAATAGATAAGCTTATTATAAAACAGCTTTTTGAGAAGTGTTTGATTTCGTGGGGTATGGAATAATCAATCAGTTAAGAAATCCCCTTTTTTTTCATATATTAATTATAGTAAAACCTTTAAAGTTTGTTTTTGACTTGCCATCTGCATGAAGAGTACATACATTTTTAGGCTCTCGAATGTATGTTAATGGTGTACTCTCATATTTATGTTAATAAACTCAGGTTACACACAAAAATTCTTGAAACTTGGTCTTCACAAGACCCCATGCCCGCTTCAAATTTGGCACCATCCCAAGTCGGGAAACGAAATATAGCTTCATAAAGTTGGACGTGCGAGAACTCTATGATAAGTTGGCAAAGATAAATGAACAAGGTTAAGAAAGAGAGGCGTTTGAGATTTTCGATTAATACTTTTTACTCAGATATAGAAAATGTGCTACCTTATCTATCTTTTTTACGTTACTCTATATTAATCGTTCGAACAAGAAGTAATTTCCACGGTAAAATTCTGTAAATTTTTTCCAAAAAAGGATGCACATGAACATTTCTGAACGTGCTGACTATTTTTTCTTACGATTAGTAAAATTTCAAATTTTCTTTAAAATTCTAACATAGAAAGCTAGCCCTTAAAATTAAAAGATAAAAGAAAAGATCTGCTGAAACCATCAACAAAACCCATTAAAACTTTACTTTTTTAATATATTTATATCCCTTCTAACAATCAAGTCTGAATATTTATATATAATTGCCAAGACATCTAGAATAACAAGACTTTAATTTCCCATTGCCTACTTGAAATTTGCTTCGAAGCTTTATAGTCATTCAAATCAATTCTCTACCCCCCCTCTCTCTCTATAACAACTGATAACGTTAATTTTTTCTCCTTCTGGTCTCCTCTTCCTCTCTTTGAATTGTAGGTACATATTACTTCTTCGATACTATTTTACGATTTGAATGCACGTTTTATAGTTAGTCAATTTCTTTTTTTTTTTTCTCTCTATTTGATCTTTATTATACTATTTTATAATTATTCCATATCTATTTGGGATGCAAGGATTATCATGCTTCTTGCAGGCTGTATTTCTATTATGATTGTAAGGAACGATGAATTTGCATAGTTTTTTCGTCTATGGATCACAAAGAAAAAAGACTCTAGTATGCTTACAAATAATTGAAAAGAAATGTTTTACACTAATCTTATAAACAAACTATTACAGAACCAGGAGTTCTTAATTTTTTTGATACTTTTTCTTTGAAATTTCTACTGTTCTTTTCTTAGTTGCTAGAGTTCCCATTCAGTTCAGCAATGGTAGGGAGTTCATTTCATTTATATTTAGTAGCTCCGATAACATAAATGTGTTGCTTCACAGTTTTTTCTTTATACGAAAGCATCGACTATTGAGAAACATAATGGAGAATTATCTCTGAAAGAGGATTATCGGTGAGGATATTGATTCTTTTCATTTATGTCTTTTGAGGTATAAGACACAGAACAAATCAAAATGAAGTATGAAGACAGAGATAAATGTTATCTTTGTTGTAAAGGTTTGGACTAGTCTTCTAACACGGTTGAGCTTTTAAGATGAAATTTCAAGAATCAGTATAGTTGAGCCAGAAAATAAATAAAAATAAAAATCAAATTCTGTAGAAAGCTCAAACAAGCAAGTGGGATTAAGATTAAATCCACGTCATTTAAATTGAAAAAGGATAAATCGATGTATAAAGACTTGGAGACCTTTATAAAATGGAACATTAAAATTTATTAATCTTCTACGATCAACAACAAATTAAGCTTTGTTTTCAATAAATTTTAAGTTAAAATACATTAAAATAATCATCTATCACTTTTAATAAAATAGGGTTGTTTCTTCTCCTACATGTAGAATTCATTTAGTAGCTAGGGGAAAACCATCAAAATTTATGCAAATTTTATCTTTAAACCAACCAATTTTTGTATTCCCCAAGTGTTATAATTTCTGTATTTTTCTGAGGCTAGAAAATTTCCAGTTGACAGGGTACATGACGGAGGATATAGGTGGTGGCTCTAGTTATGAAGCAAGGACTTGTCCAAGAGGGCACTGGAGACCTACCGAAGATGAAAAACTCCGGCAGCTTGTCGAACAATATGGCCCTCAAAACTGGAATTCCATTGCTGAAAAACTTCAAGGAAGATCGGGTATGTATAGATATTTATATGAATTTATTTCCGATTCTCTGATAATTCTTTAGCTACTACTGTTTAAGAAATAAGGGTTTCTTGTTTTCTTCCATAACCTAGCTTAACTACTAACCTTTACGTGTGTGTGTATAATGTATTAGGTAATTAATTACTAATTAAGACTAAATTGAAGAATTTCACCTAAACAATGAGTATCATTATGAGTAAAATGAGAATACATGTTAAACTTTTAGATATGATGATTTACATGATGAATAAGTTCAAACTCAAGTTTCGGTGCTATCATGAAAATTTCAAATTGGAATTTTTATATTTATGAAACATGTGTAAGCGCACGTATAAGCGTGCGCACACATGTGGTGTATACAGAACCAAGTTCTTCCCACTTATAATCATTTAATTTTTTAGATGAAATGGGGTGTACTATTACTATTCACTTTCAAAAGAATTTAGCATGTTTTAACAATTTGGATCTATTGAACAACTCATCTAAAATTTATGTTTAGAAAAATGAATGATTTATATTTTGACAAGATGTCTTCAACATCTCCCCTTACACGTAGTAAATTTATGTTTTTAATCAAATGCGTAAGACGTGAACAAATTTCATTATTGGGTGACGATGAGACTTGAACTCTTATTCCTATTATAATGTGCTGAATTTTATTATCTGAAAGCTCAAGATGTTAGGCAAATATATACTTAATTATTTTACGTTTTAAACACGAGCAGGTAAAAGTTGCAGATTGAGATGGTTTAATCAACTCGATCCAAGAATAAACAGGAGGCCATTTACTGAAGAAGAAGAAAGAATGCTTCTTGCAGCCCATAGAATACATGGCAATAAGTGGGCATTTATATCTAGATTTTTTCCTGGTAGAACAGACAATGCTGTTAAGAATCATTGGCATGTCATTATGGCCAGAAAACAAAGAGAACAATCCAAGATTTCTGGTAAGAAAAGTTCTCAAGATGACTCCAACTCTCATTCCTATGTTGTTGGACAAAAGAATTCAAGATTCCCAGAAAGTGAGATTCTTGAATTCCACAGCCAAAACAAAGACGGAATCTTTACTGTGTCATCCTCCTCGGGTTCATGCACATCGTGGCCTTGTACGAGCCTTTTGACAACGTATAATTTATCTTCTGCTGCTGATATTACTGCAAGAAAAGGAAGTAACCAATACAATTTTAGCTTCAACAGTTCATTAATCCATGGTGATTCTGCTGTCTCTAATTCCTTTGGCCATTTGGATCGTCGTTTTCTCAGTAGAAAACATGGTAAAATCAATGGAGAGTTGATGCATATTGATGCTAAGAAGGAAGGGACAAGCATTGTGCAACAAGAAGAGCAATCAATCCAAAAGAAAAATCTTCCCTTCATAGATTTTCTTGGTGTGGGAATCTCTTCTTAATCACTTTATTATGTGATTATTTTCTCTTCAATTTGCATGGTATTATTAGCTTCAAACTTTCTTCTTTTTGCATCATGTTAGTGTATAGTTTATCAGTTTCAGTTTGATTTTTGTTTTTAAAGTAAAATATAATTTCTTCAATCTGCAAATGATTTCTTTAGATGAGTTGGTTCTACATTGTATTAGAGCAGATAAAAATCATAATCATGTGTTCAAGACTTCAAATCTTACCACCACAATACCATTATATGTAAATTTTACTTATCAGAAATTTAAGAAAAAAACAAATATGGTCTACGATTTGTCCTCCAAAAATAGGCTTATTCTCATCACTCATTAACTTCATATGTGACGTAGTGGAATATGCGAAATGAAGGTTAACACTCTAAAAATTGTTAATTTAACACTTGAATACAGAGTATTAGACAAAATGTAGAGATAATCTCTATATTTCATTAAATTGTTCAATAAGGAAAAAAACCCCAAAACGGAAAAATGGGTTGCGAGCCTAGTCCTTGAAAGGGAAACAAGCTCGAGAAGACCATCTGCTATGTTAGCAAACTAGCAAGAATTATGTATGCTCACATACCACTTGTTACGAATTAATGATTGGAATATAGCATGATATGAAGTAACAATCATAACACAAGAAGAATACAAGAAATAGGGAGATGAATGAAGGATTCACTATAATATGGAGAAAGAATACAACAATATTATATATCTAATGCTATTCAAAGTCTATACAAAGCCATAATTTCGCGGAGTATATATAAGACACAAGAGAATATATTTTAGATGGAAAGATGATAAAAAATGAGTAGAAAAAAGGAAACAAAATTTCAAATCTAAAATATGATAATATTTAAAATAATAAGTAAAATGAAAAATAAAAAATTCACAAAGATCTCAAAGTCAGTAGGGCTAGGGCCCATTGGCCATATCTTCCTCAGTAACAAATTAAAACTGTATGTTTAATATATTAAAGATAATGATAAGATCCTACTACAAATTTACCACTATTTCCACAATTCACAAATTGGGTTACTTAATGAAAAAGAAGTTTCTTCTTATTTATACAATAATTTTTGTTTTGATTTTCATGTTGATGCATTGGGTGTCAAGTTCTTGAATCCCTTAACGTGAGATTACGAAGCTCTGTTTTTTTTCCTCTTAGATATATAAGTTTGGGCGGGCTATTTCTGAAAATAAGCAAGCTTTTTGGCTTATTTGGGGGCTTAACTAGATAGTTGTTCTACCTTATCATCAAATTTAATTACTTATTTTCAACTTTCAATAAAAAAATATTTATTTACTTATACGTAAATTTTTAAGCTTAGACATATTATGATTTTTAAGTTGGTACTAAATGCATGTGTTGCGGTAGGCAATGATATTCAATGGATCCTCCCAAGTTAATGTTAACGTTCCTTCAGGAGTGGCTGCACAATATCACCAATCAAACTTATGTAGACCATAAGAACAAACACGTATTTTTGACAATCTAAAATAAGTGTGATTCCCACATATCAAATATGTCCGAAATAGTTTAATTTGCTGTAACGCTCCCAATCAGGATCAATAGTATTCAAATGATTTACCTTAACCTCTAAGATTTCTAAATCAGCGATAACTTTTTAAAAACAATTAGGTGATTTACAAGTGATGTACCTTCTGTCATACGATAAGAATACAAACACCGCTTCAAATGCAATTTTTGGTTAGACTCTTCTTCATGCATAATTGCTTCAATTTAAACTATAACAAAGCTGCAATATGATTCAAAAGATGAATATGAATCACATGGCATTTCGATTCTTACGTTGTTTATCCTCCATCGACCAATTTTTAGGCATCTTGTCAAATCCTTAAAAAGCGTCGTCCAAATCCATCTGAGCATGCACTGCTTACATCTTCACCACAACGAAAATCTACTACTGCAATCAAAAAATGGAATATCATACTACATGGTTGCTAACATAAGAATAAAACCTCGAATAAATCAAACCTTAAACTCTGATACCACTTGTTAGCAAATTATCAATAATTATGTATGCTCTGATATCACTTATCAGGAATTAAGGACGAGATTGTGTGTTACAATATGAAGTAGCAATCACAACACAAGAAGAACACAAGAAATTGACATTGTAGTGTAATATTCACTATAATATGAAGAAATAATACAATAATATTGTGTATCTAATGTTATTTAAAGTCCATACAGAGCCATAATTTCGTAGAGTATATATATGACACAAGAGAATATGTTTTATATGGAAAGAGAATAAAGAAAAATGGAAACAATATTTTCTCGAATAACACTGGCGCTAAAGCTCGAAAGCAGCAAGCGTCGCGCGGTACTGGAGTGTCCTACTGTGAACGGTAACCACCCTGTTTTTAGCGCTCGAGCGGGAGATGAGTGTTCAACGAGCCAAAACGCGATTACTTCTTCTCCTTGATCCATCTTTAGACTTTTTGAAAGCCTCATCATCCAAACCATCAATATTTAAAGGAATTTGGGTCACAATTCAACATACCCCATCTAATGTAACCTACACACCTCGATCAACCCTTGTCCCTCTTTGGATTGTCCCACATGTTCAAGAACCTGGTCATGACTACATCAGTATTTATGTATTGACGAGATGATTGACTCATATAGTAGAGATAACTACTGGATATCTTTTTATAATACGAAGTCCTACGTCTCAATGATAATTCATAGTGAAGACAATTGGTTGTGTTATATTTGTGAGTCAAATTCCATGTGATTTGGAAGTTTGATTCATGGTGAAAACCTAGATAATATTGGTTTGGAAGTCCGATTTCATAAGGGATCAAATTTCATCATGAATTGAGAGTTTGACTAGGAAAAAAACTTTGAAATGGATGAAGAAAGTTTTGAAAACACAAGGACGGAGAGGGGATCCTAGGCACCGGGGTCACAGCGCTGAGGTGCCGATAGTGCACGAGTAAGACACGGATTGGGCGTGCCTAGCGTGGTTTTTGACTTTAGTAGGTTGGCGTCACGGTGCCACCTGACTCGAGAGAAAAGTCTCTTGGTTGATTTCAATTGCGATTTTTGTGTCTTACTTCATCAATAATTCAAAGATTGGGTTCCTATATATACTCCACGAGGTATATGATCTTCATAGATTCAACATAACAACTAAATCATTGTTGTATATATTTAAATTGAGAGTATTAAATCTTGTAAAACAATTTTAGTTTCTTGGTATATTGAAATTCTCGTCCTCTTCCACATAAAATTTATGTTCTTATATGATTCATTATTTTTTGTATTGCTCTTATTTTTTCGTCTTTATTATTTGGCTCAATTCTCAACGACATGAATCTCGTGAAAATATTTTTTAGAATTTCATTCATCTTCATCGTGCAAAATACCATATTGAACAAGTACGATCTTCTCCTATTGGTATGTACTATTGAACCAAAACTATGATTATCTACTAGAAATTTCAACAGAACAATGTCTGAATGTCTTCATGGTGAACTTGAATTAACCAAAGACAGTAAAATGTGACTCCAAGTCATTTAGACGTTCTGAAAAATCAGAGATAATGAACTTTGGTGAAGTTAGAAAAATACTTAAAAAATAAAATAAAATTAAAAACCACCATTGAGTTGGGAATTTGGCACGATCTCTTACTAGTATTATTCAGCGTGTCATAATTTTAGTACAGAAACTAGAATTCAAAAGCTTTCTAATAGTCTTTCATTGATTTTCTTATTCTGTGCTGTCGTGCGGTAATCAGATTTAATAACTTTTCAAATCACTGCAGCTTGCTAGCGCTTCTCCTCCGTTTGTTGGTCGTTTGTTCGTAACAAGGTATCTATAGTGGAGGATGAGCGTCTCCTAGCGCGAAAGTTGTTGCCTGTTATCTTGCAACGTAAATAATCACTCTTTCTCATTTTCTTAACCGGGAAGTCAGACATAAATCCCTAAATTGACTTCTCCAAACATACATCAAAATGTCTAACTAAAATCAGAGGTATAGCAAACTTGGATTTGATTAAACCTTAAAACAGAAAAGTTTATTCTTCATCCTCAAATAACTTAAGTGCCAATTCCCTTCAATCCACCCTATGAGATTTCTTCAAAGGTTACCAAAGAGTAAAGCTCCTCTTTATCATCTTTGTCGTCTTTACTCTTGCGAGCAATGCGGACCTGGAATCTCCTTGCCCTGCTACCAGTTCCATATGGCTCCATAGCTGCTTGTTCAGCTTGCGTCAACTCAAGCATCAGTAGTCCCCATGGCCTTCTAGGCGAAATTCGGGATTTCCTTCATTATCCTTCTTCTTCTTGTTCAAAGTTTTGCCACTTCAAACTTGCTTTGTGTCCGAAATAATACAGAACCGGATTGCAAAGACTCACACATATATTCAGACACATCTTTAGTGTTTGTTTTTTCATCTTTTAAGTGCATATTTTAGCATTCCATTGTACCGTGAAGGCAAAATTTAGTTCTGTTGTGCACTCATTTTTTGAATTGTGACTTAATTTAAATCGCATTAAATTGTCAAAACAAGTTTATATAAATGGAACAGAAGGAGTAGTAGTTTGAAAAATTATTATAAGTTGCTTGTATATTTTGACAAGATGATTAGAAGTAAATTTTTCTATGTAAAAATGAGAACAAAATTATCCAAACATATTATCATAAAACTTAGTCAAACATCACTTTAGGTATCAACAGTTCTTTTCAATGACTGCCAATGGGATGCCATCTCTTTGAGGAGAGCTCGGGTTTGATGTATCAACTATCAACCGTTTTACTCCTTAATCCTTATATAGCGTCACCACGCATTTTTAAATACTTGTGTCCTATAAAAGTGCTTTTGATTATATTAAGAATTACCTTCTTTTTTCTTTGTTTTCCTTTTTTTCTGTGTTTATGTGTATTTAAAACTTTTTGAGTGGGACGAAATCCTGTCGTCATAAAATCATAGGCATATTCTTATAAAAAAAATTCCCTTTTTCCTTGCTTTATACATGGCACTATCCACTTTTTGACGATCTACTTGTTCTTCACTCTCGAAAAGAAACATTACTATGACCACTTAGGCAGAGACTTTTATTTCTTCTTCTTTTTCTTTTTTTTAATAGAAGAGCTTGTGAGAAAACGACTAAAAGCTCTTCTAGCCAAATGAAGCACTTTCCAAAGTTTATCCAAACATGTTTAAAATTATTTTTTTAGTCTCAAAAGTAATTGTTAACATTTCAAAAGTCATGCCAAACCAATCATGTATTGATGCATATATAAATATTTTATAGAATGTAGAGCACGAATGGGAAATTTTTGTTGGTAAACATAACTAAGTCAACATGACCATCAATTCATCTTGTACTAAAATATCAAAATCAGGGCTTGTCCGCTTATGCTTTTCAGAAGGGCTATTTTTTGAAAAGCATAGAAAGTGACATTGATGTTGGTGGTGATGGTAAGGTCGAATTATTTCATCGATAAATTTAAAATGATATTATCATTGAAAAATTTAGAATCATATTAAAAAAATACTGTTCCAAAATTTTGGTGGTTCCGCAAATGGTACAATTCTAAGATTTGAAAGATGGACCGAGCGTAATCCGAACTATATTTTTAAACGGTCAAGTGCAAAACGACATCCGAGCCAACACATCCATTTTGACACATATACATCTCATGATATTAAATGCACATTTCATAAGCATATATAAGCATTGAACTAAATGTAGTGATAACAAATGATTTAAATAATAATTGTCAAACTTACCCACTTGCTTAAATATCACGATTATGAATATATTTGAGTTGTTTGATATTTTCTAAGATATATGTGAAAATATGTGACTAATAAACATGTACGTAAGTGTTATTATATTTTACAATGTTGAGTCCGATATACCAATCATGTTCATAAAAATTAGTGTGATTGCTTCAACAATAATGATCATGACCCGATCAAGGACAATACAATATCCTCTGAGTGATTCCATTCTTTAGAAATTTGCTGAGTTGATTGCTAACCCCCCTTGGAGAGATTGGAGTTCTCTCAGCTTTTGATGTTAGGGTCGATCGACCTCTTCCAAACATGTGTTTTTTTGGCCTTTAATGGTCCTTGATTGGACAGGTATTTTTGATTGAACTCGACACCAATTAGCTGGCATGGACAGATTTTAGTGGGGACTTTGTCAAGACAGGTAAAAGCTGTTAAGTTATGTACATCTTGAGAGTATGCACGTGAAGCATGTACAAATGTCTTTTTTTATTTTTTAATGACACCTTTCAAATCTTAGCCAAATAATAATAATAATAATAATAAGAGAGATGCTACATGTCCCCGGGATTAGATCCCGGGACAACCGGCAATTTTGTAATAAGAAAAAAGCAATGTACTTTGACTGAGTTTTGCTAAGGCTGAAAGATAGAAAAATTTAAGAATAATTTAATGTAAATTGTTTGGTTGACATCATTATCTACATTTCTTTGGAGTTCAAAAAGTTGTGGGTAGAAAAATATGTTTTTTAACTGTCCAATAATATGTTATCACGTGGCACAATATCAAAAATAATGTACACTGATAAGTGCATTTTATACACGTATTTATGACACAAAATATGGACAATTGTTGGTAAATATACCGAAATATGACTTAATTCTATATAAATTATGTTTTGTAGGATAACATTGATAAACATGGTGGATTTTAGAAAAAAGAAGCGAAAATGACTAAAATCAAAGAAAATCAAAGTTTAAGGACAAAAGTGCAAATAGTCAAAAGATGACTCGGAAGAAGAAATGAAGATGTAAAAGAGTCGAAAACCAATTTAATGAAGCATGAAGTGTTGGAGGAAGAAGAAATGAGAAAACGGAGTTTGAGGACCAAAACGCAAAAAATGAAAGTCTACTTGCTATAGCATAGTTCTTTTAGCCATGTGATTGCAAGTGTGATGCTGGGCCTTTCGGAGCTGAAAATTGTTGAACTATGCTATAGCATTAAAATGTACTATGCAATAGCATAGTGTATTTTCAGAGGAAAAATTCTGATTTCTTTATATGATTCCAACTTTTATGAAAACAAATTTTGAGACGTCTTTTAAAGATCTAGTGCCATCCAGAAGTGGTTACAATGCATTACAACATATTATAAGAGATTTTGAGGGCATATACGTAGGCAATAAACATAAAGATTGGTTCCATGACTCAAAGAATCAATTCAAGATTATTTAGGTGATGTCAATTCTTCAATACTTCTTTTGCTTCCTTCTTCATAACATGCTATGCTAGTTTTCTTTGTGTTAGGAGAATGATGAACTGTGTAATATGAAATTTTAATCTTTAATTTTACATACTTGATATTGAAAACACGTTTTTGGATATTGAATGATTTATATAAGTTTCTTTTCTTCACAATTATCGTGCACGTAGACGTGTGAATGTAGTGGCCTATTTTATGCATTCAAAAGAATGAAAATATATTCGACATATATAAATTATCATATGGTTCGATAGGGGATAATAATATACTGTTATACTCCATGCGAATCTTTAAGTGTTCATAAAAATTCATGCACTCTTGTATCTTCACATCCATCATAAAAATATAGTCGGATTATATTTGAGAATAACTTTAACATTACTCGAGAAAGATTGTTAAATATAATAGGAATATTAATTCGTCAAATTTAATCGTGTTGTAAAAATGTAAAAGTAAGGTTAAAAATGATTATTGCGTGTAAATTCGAGATCTTAGTGCATTTGTCATTTATTAAATTCATCAATTTGCATTTAACATAAATTGTATTTAATTTAGTTAATTTATTCATAATTATATAAATAGATTATTTTAGTCATAATTTTGTCACAAACAAACACATCATATAATTCGTATTTCGATTAAGGTCGCTTCCGCTGCCTTCTACACGCTGCCTTAAGAGACAACTACCTCTTAAGGCGGCGTGTAACTGCTTTATGGCACCGTATGAGATATGTAAGTTTGAATTTCAAATTTCAAATTTTGTTGAAATTGATGAATTTCTTTTTCTTTTTTGGCTATAAATATAAGGTAAAATTTAGAGTTTTACAAATTGCACAAATTTTAAATTCTTAAAAAAAAATGTTAGATTTGTCACGAATTTTTTTTCAAGAAAAACAAAACAGCGAGCCGACTCGGCTTGGTCCACGAAGGCCCGAGTCAAAAGTTCAGGTCCACCCTAGAGTTTTTGGCTGAGTAAAAGCTCGGCTCTGTTCGGGCCAAAATAAATTCGAATCATTTTTACTTGAGTCGAGCACGACTTTTGAGTTTCGGCTCTCGAGCCGGCTGGCTCGTTGGCATCCCTATTACATACACACTTTTCTCATTAAATTGGGAATTATAACTAGATTAATTTCTCTCTTTTCTTTTTGGTATTTTTGGTAATCTTTCGTTCATTGTTAGATTTAGTGGAAGATAGAAATCCACCACATCCTTGACAATCATAATAGA
>CAIGRP010086794.1:0-15195 GCA_903798385.1 Fraxinus cuspidata | reverse complement strand
TGGGTGTCTCGTACCACAACGTCCTAACAGAAATAACATTGCTAATAGTTAATAACTTGGGGAGATTGAAAAACATATAATAGAACCTCTATATAATTTTGAATGACGTTCCACGCTCTTTCACTATTTCAACAGATGCTAATTAATATTCCAGGTTCACTAAAGTGGCGAATACAATAGCTTCAATTTATTTATTTGTTTATCACAATTAATTTGGTACTCATCAATGATTCTAAGTCACTGGCTTTATTACCTCTCTGGTGATTTCAATTATAGTAATATGAAATAAGGTGAACGAAAAGCAATGAACTCCTGCATTACAAGCATCGAGAGCATATACTTTCTCCTTTCAGTGATTCAGCATCTTGAAAGTTCTTATCCTTCTCTTCTTAATCTCTGTAATTAAGCAGACAATGAGGAGAAAGCCACTTGTGTTAGGTTCCTTTTATCAAATGTTGAAGCTGGCTCTATTATTGGGAAAGGTGGTTCGGCAATCAATGATTTCCAGTCACAATCTGGAGCACGTTCAGTTGTCACACAATTACGAGTATTTTCCTGGGACATCTGATAGAATTGTCACTGTATCTGGAATGGTTAATGGCATAATGAAGGCAATCGATCTCATTCTCAGTAAATAGTTGGATGAGGTACTACTCCAACTAAATTTTCTAAAAAGATTACAAACAAATTATTTTAATGTTGGTCTATTCCTGTTGGTTAGTTTTACGCGGCAGATGGTGGTGATGTCGACCCACAATCAAAGATTAGGCTGGTTGTACCCAACAGCTCTTGTGGAGGAATAATTGGAAGTGAGGAATCATCATAAAGTACGATCCGCTTATTGTATTTAATGCTTGAAGATATTCTGTCAAAATTTTCTCTTCTCATCGCTATTGAAAGAAGTACCAACCTAAACACACACACACACACAAAAAGACATGGGTGGAAATCAAAACCCATGCTCGAGTGTTCAAAAGTAACTAAAAACTTCGTATTGAAAATTCCTTCCTGCCACTATCGAACTAAATGTAGTCTCTAAGTGGAGACTTGTCTTTTCTTCTTCTCAATATGTTGCACTTGAGAGACAAACTATCCTAGAATTCAAAAGTCCGAATTGTTTAAACCAATCCAGACCATTTCAATCTCTAGTATCTTAAAAAATTACACAGCTAATCTAACCTTCCCTTAGTAATTTAGTCACGTGTTTTATGAAAAAAACAAAAAAAAGCACAAAGTGCCTTATGACATTGACCATTTGAGCTCCAAGCCACCTACCATTTTTTCGAGATGACTCAGGATGGGGATACCAGGGAGTTATGTTGGTCATTATGGTGGTGGAGACTGGTAGTTCAAGACTTTTCATTTGAATGATGAAATTTGGTCTCATAGTTATGTTACTTAATAGTATGACGTTTTGGTGCTGGTGACATTGTTGGGGGCTGAGGATGTCATTAGTGAGAGACTGTGCAATAGGATTGCTCACTCTTAGTAAAATGTAGGAAACGGTAAACTAAATATTTAATGTTACAGTGAGCAAGGTTTGAAAATCTCTAGGGCTTTTCTACCTGATTTAAAATTAGAGGATTTTTAGCATCTTTTGGTCACCAGAAGGTTTTTTTACTTTTTACCCACGTGATATCCTAAACTTCATTGCCTAGTCAAGGGTTCATTATTTGTTGCAAAATTTGTTTGGAAATGCTGCAGTACTGATTAAATATTCTAATCACTCCTTGTGTAAGTTGATTTCTCCTCTTCATGCATTTAATTACCATTTTATATTACTTCTAATATGATTTTTCTCTATTTCTCGTGAAAAGTTACTCCTGTACAGAATTAATTGCTTTTCTCGAATTGAATAACACTAATATATTGAACTTTTGAACACTTACATAATTGATCCATTTTTCCGACACCGCCTGAATTGCTTGTCTAAAATGGGATATAATTCAAACTTTGTTAGAATTTTTCTCAGGCAGATTGATTTGTACTTTTTATCGATTATTAATTTTTTCATTTAATTGTTCAAACAGGTCATTAATTGAAGGATCTCATGCTGGCATAAAGGGAATGCTTTATTTTCGTATTCCGGTATGGATTTTCTAGACATAATCAATCACAAATCTTTTTTTAACAACAGTTGACGTTCTTTTGTAGCTCTACTCGAAGTTCATGAGCTTGGTCTTATTTCAACGTCGAGAAACGAAAGAACACTTCCATCTCCAAGTTTAACTCAGACGTAACTCCCTTTTCTATAATCAATTCGATCCCCCNGAACACTTCCATCTCCAAGTTTAACTCAGACGTAGCTCCCTTCTCTATAATCAATTCGATCCCCCGATAGAGATATTGAATAGAAAGGGGGTATTTTCTTTGCCAAAGGCTCCGGTGTATACAGAAGACCTCATCGTTTAAGAAGTAACTATAGAAATGACGGAACCCACCCTTTCTTTATTCAAAGACATCTATTGCTTTTGTCTCTAATTTAAATGTTAACTGCTTCTCTAACAGTGACAAGTCCTCCTAGTTATTACTTGAATTGATAGTGTTGGTTAAAATTGAGCAGTGTAATAAGAACAATCTCTTTTGTACATTATTAGATTCCATGTGCTTGACAACAACTCTTTCTACTCTTGAAAATATGTAGTTATTTATAAGAACTGGTAGTATTCTTAAAATAATCAGGAAAACCTCTGAATGGGTGGGGGTGGACTTGGAGAATCTGCCATATATCGTTGTATGGAGGGATGGAAGAATGGAATGTGATGCAGGATCTAACAAGAACAATTATAACTTATAAGAGAAGGGGAAATGGAATAGATGAAGAGAAAGTGATATGAACCACCTGAGTATTCAATGAAACATATGAATAATTGCAGAAATCATAGAATTGCAAGATGAATTATAGAAATAAAGGAAATACAATCAGCCTTTCAAGAGGGCTGTACTCTTCACAATATGATTTTCACTCACTATTTTTCCTCCTGATCCTTTCCCCCCTATCTTTATTTATAAGCTACTTGTAACTGTTTTTCCTCCCATTTTTTACTCTCTAACAGACTAGTTTTCCACCCACTAGTAGGTTATTCTTCTTCTAGATCCTTCTAGAATGTGTGAGCTGGATAGGAGCCTATCAGAAAGGATGGGGAAGAGAGAGAAGAAGAGGGAGTTAATAGAAAGAAATTGGGGAAGAAATATATCAATTTTTATTCATTCAAAGTTATCTCCAATTACATTGCATGGACCCTTTATATAGGGTTTGAACTAATTCTAATTGAAGTAAGAAAATACTCTAAATAAATCACGAATTATGTTTCCTAAAATGAACTTTAGAAATGGAAACTAAATATACTAAAATCCATTCTAATTCTCCATCATTTCTCCTCAGCTAAGAGAACTCGACTTCGACGAGATAGACTGCAACTTCTTGACCAAGGAGGGCGATTTTTTATCTTGACCAAATAACGATAGCATCCATAAGTTAACAACTGAATCTGAAACACATTTTCAAGAACCAACCAAGGTGGGCGATCTTTCCTTTTGACCAAGTAGTAAAAAGGAATCCAATAAGGAACAACTTGTACAACTCATTCACAAAAGTTACCAAGACATACACATGATGAGCACGATGCACTAGCACGACCGACCTGCTGGAATAACCGAATGCAACACCGATAACTCTAATGTGCCTTGATAAGGAAATAATTCTGCTAAATTGAAAAACAAGACCTGCATTTAAGTGCAATGACCAGTAAAAAAGATTAAGGTCCAGTGAGAGACTAAATAACATAGGCAACAAATTCATTGTCGACTAAATAATATCTTTTTTTCGTATTGGGTTTGGTTAGTGATACTATCTATTGGAAAATCTAGGTGCATAAAAAGTAAAAAGAATCTTTATTAAGCAAGTACTTGCTTCTAGAGATCAGATTCTCAAGAAAAAGGTAAGAGAGATGAATTCCATGGGTAACAAATTTTCAAAAATTGAAATGGCTTATAAATCAGTAACTACAGTCAATCATATAATGAGTTTCATTGTTAAAAGCTATTACATCTGTGCATGTAAATCATCCTCTCAGTGAACAAATAACAGTAAAATCGACATGCTAACTTGTCAGTCCATGCAACCCACCTAGCATGGTCTCATGATACTACACTTGAAAATTATATCACTATGTGTTGCGAGGTTTTAAGAAATTCATTACTGCAGATTACAGTAAAAAGAATCTCTATTAAGTAAGTTCAGTCAACATTGGAATCAATCTACAATATAAGTTCTTTCATCTTTGGTCTAAGTTTTGGCAATAGAATGTGTAATTTCATATTATTTAATCATAGCCACCAATTAATACAACACCAAAATATCTAGATTCTACATCCTTGGATAACTTCAACAGCCACTATAAATTCAACACATAAGTGACAAAACACCTCAATTCCATGTAAAAAACTCAAAAGTTATGTGTCTGTTTCTTGAAAAAACACACACTAAAAGAAAACATGGCAGACAACAACAAGAAAATCAAGAAATCTTTATTTGGGAATCGAGAAATTAAAACGTCGCAATACATAGGAAACCCGCGCTTCAATCATTTCTTGTAAACCTTTTAAATAATGCCCACAAAGTAACATTTATGGATTACTATCACCCAATGAACAAAACCAGCAAGAAAAAATCAGGGACGGATTCGACTAGAGAAAATACCAAATATAAATTACTAAACCAGCAAGAAAAAAACCAACACGTGGGAATTGCAATTTCAATTCAATTTTAGGGTTGAATCGGTTGCTCTTTGAAGTCTTGATTCTTGAAGAAATGACGATTTCAAGGATTGAATGATAATTTGATACGATGATATTTGGGTTGGGTTATAAATAAATTGGATTCGACTTGTGGGCAATAGGCTGAATTTTTTTAAGTGGGCTTGTACCAAAAAAGAAAGAAAGAAAGTAGAACTACTAACTTAGATTTGGGTTGGACCTAGACCGGGCTGCCCCCCCAATCCGTCCCTGTTGGAATCTCTTCCCAAACACTTCCAGTACATCTTCGCCTTCCAATCTATATTGACGACTAAAACATCGACCCGAAATCTAACTCTAAACCTTCACAACCATCTAGTGTACACACCGGATCTCACAACCCAACTAGTTTGGATGAAATGGGATTTGTTGGCGGTTATGGTTTAATTGTTGAAGGTGGAAACAGTTGGCTAGAGTGTGGAGATTGGATTTGTTGGCCAAAGGAAACATATTAAGATCTGATAACAAATAGATACATGATCCAACAAGAACAATTATAAGAGAGAGGGAATCGAGGAAGAGAAAGGAGGTGGGGGAAAGAGAGAAGAAGAGGGAGTTAGTAGAGAGATATTGGGGAAGAAATATATATTAATTTTCATTCATTCAAAGTTATCTCCAATTACATTGCATAGATCCTTTGTATAGGGTTTGAAATAATTCTAATTGAAGTAAGAAAATACTCTAAATAAATCACTAATTATGTTTCCTAAAATAAACTTTAGAAATGGAAACTAAATATACTAAAATCCATCCTAATTCTCCATTAAAATATAGGGTCACCAGGTCACAGACTTTGTATCAAAATATAAACCTTTTTTTTCTCCAAAAATCAATAATTGTAAAGGAAAGAAAAAATATCTTCTCACGAATCAATACAAGAAGGAATTTCCTGTAGCTTCTCAGACAATGTGCGGTCATAGTGAGATGGATGAAATAAGAAATAAGAATACATGCCAACAAGTGGTGATGACGTTGATTGAGGATAAATTAAGTGGAGGAAGATTTAGGCGATGGCTAAGAATATTCTTGCTCTAGATCTCCCATTAGATCTAGCAATAAACATAATGGAGAAGAATGATTCATATAGACGACCTCAAATTTATTGGTAATAGTTTAGATGGTTGTTATTAATATTTTTCTTGTTGTGAGAAAATTTTTGGCACATAATTTGATAAAACAATAATCCTCTATCTTGTCAATTGTTTGAATCTGGATTGTAGGATTGCGTGGCCTGGATTGCAAATTTAATAGATTTTGCTACAAATTACAAAATCAGCTTCTGGAAGTGCAAGAATGTCTAGTGCGATCCAGATAGAATTCTTCATGCAGTGCTATATATAATATCTGATTTTAATGACCGCGGTGGCTTCTTCTGTTTTAGCATAGCATTATTTTTTATTTTTGTTATGAGATCCCATTGACAACTGGCAGTTATTATGAAGTTAATGCAGCAGGTTTGCTGTTGCATCTTATCTTTTTTTTAAAAATAAAAATAAAAATAAATTTATGATGGAGTTATTTCATAGACAAGTTATGCCTAATCAATTATTTGAAAATTCAAATTTGAGGTGTTTTTTCTGGAAAATAAGAAAGGTTATTCTATTTATTTATTCCTATAATTGAAATTGAAGTCATTTGTTGACCTTTTCTAGCAGTTGCATACAATGGGATGAACAATAGACCAGATGTAGTTGGAAGGAAGTTTCAGAACAAGGTCGATTATCATCTTCAATTATTTGATCAGCTGTTTTTCCTAGTTGAAGTATTATCAAAATGCTCCTGACTGTTTGTTTGCAATTCGTGTTTTTAGACCAAATGCTATGTAATTCATGCATTATTTGGGAGGTTTGCTTAAGTTTGCTTAAAAATGTGAAGGTATATATCCAGGTTTGAACTACCAACAAACAAATAATCCATAGTCCGTCACTTTCTAAGATGTTTATATAAACGTCTTCTCTGTTCAACTTTTTTCCTCGTAATGATCAATAAATCTTTTATGCTGACCGATAATTGTATTCCATTATGAAATTTTCCAAGGGTTGTAACCCACGAGAACTTAAAACAAGTTTATGTCATCAACTGGCTTCTATTATATAATAAACGAACAGTTTTAGATCATGTGGCATAGTGACTTCAAAGAGGCTTCACTCAGTTGACTTTTCTTTTGCACTGAGGGAGTAGGGTGCTTCCACTTTCTAGTCATTGGTCAACCTCTTTTATTTGTGTGTTTTGACTTAAAGAATGCCACATGGTATTGTAGGAAGATAGGGGTAGTTCCTTGACTATTGCCATCCCGGATGAGCATATAGGAATTGTCGTTGGCTGTGGTGGAAGGAGTATTATGGAGATCAGTCAGGTTCGTAACTGGTTTCTGTTTTTTTCTCGGTTTGCTTGGTTACCTACCATGTGCTTCTCACCTTGCAGCTTAGCGGCGCCAGGATAAAAATATCTGATTGGGGTGATTTCATGTCTGGGACATCCGATAGGTACATGAAGATGGTTGTTTTGCGTTGTTTGGTTGGCTTATGCACCCAAAAATTTCTCTTCAAACCTTTTTGGTTGTTTTGTAGGAAAGTGACCATCTCAGGGCCTCAAAGTGCAATTCAAATAGCCGAAACAATGATATCGCGAAAAGTTGCTTTGGTTACTGAGAGGTGATGGGGCCTCATCATTATCATTTAAGCTTGTTGACAATTTTGGTATTTGTCCTACCTCAGTTTCTGTGAACATTTGGCAAATTCAATCGGTTCATTTAATCATCTTGGTGAAATAATGAAAACTTGATGAGACTTAAGATTCTTACAAAATTTCCATTAAATCAGAATCGTGTCAACTAAATTGATGCAGGAACCACGCAGAGCATGTTGGCTAAGCATACAAATTTCATTTACAAGTAATTACGTTCAAAAGCATGTTTGAGAGGTGTGTATAAATGATTTAAATTATAAATAGATAAAAATTAGTGCGTATACTTTTGGGTATCTCAAAATGTGCGGATAAAAGCGTATAACAGTTCATAAACATAAGCTATTGGCTAAAGTTTTTTTAATTGGTCAATATTGGAAATAAGCAAGTTTCTTAGCCCTTGTTTGACAACCATGATTTAAAAATTCTTTTTTTTTTTACATACTCATTTTCAATCATATATTTACATAATAAAATATTTTACACGTAAATTCGAAATTTGTCATATTTTTTAACCACACATTCTCTTAAAAATCACTATTCAAAAAATATATATATTTTTTAAATAATGACTACCAAACAAGGGCTTACATTGATACTTGTAAAGTTGATTTTTTGAGAAGTGATTTTTCTGAGATTGTGTAGTTAAAAAGTAGGAAAAAATTATAGGAAATATGAAAGGTGATATTTTGTGAAGAATGTGTGATTGAAAATGAGCTTCAGGAAAAAGTGATTTTGAAAAACTCGGATTCCAACAAGGACTAAGATTTAGAGTTATTTTCAAAATTAGTAACTTCTTTAAGTAATGAAAAAGGTATAGAGAGCAACTTTTACTTTAAAGCTAAAGAAAAACATATCATCGACCAAACACGACCATCACACAGTTTTTTTTGCTAAAGTACGCTGCTGATTTGCTACACCTGATCAATAATTACTAAAACACGAGGTTTGACTCATATTCTACCCAGATATTGTTGTCATTGTGATTAGTGTCTACTGATTCTAGCTCAAGTATGACATTCATGGTAATCAGAACATTTTGTAGAAGTTAAACTGGATCTCCATTATAATGAGATTAGGTCTTTCTGCTTAGGGATTTAATCAAACTGAACCCTGAAACTCAAATATCGAGATATAAATGCTGCCTAAAGCAATCCTCTGGGCCAATGGTGGTGATTCAGGTGTACAAAGGCTGATGTGCTAATCAGTGGACATTGGAGATAAATGTCAATATCTAATTATCTGTCCTATTCTGTACATAATGATGCTATTTAACACAAATGGTGCTAGAACACTAATCTAGACGGCCATACTTATTATGTTTAATTAAATGAATCATATGACATTACATTTTCGGTGTCATGTAATTGTCACCTAAACCTGTGCATAACATTAGTTGTGCTGAATAGCATTACTCGTTTTGTACATGGACGAGCAAGTTTGGTTGAGATGGTTGATCAATGATAGATTCAATTGGTTAAAGATCAAACATCAAACCAAGGTTAATTGCATTTGCCACTTGCCATATTGGAAGTGTTTCACATCACGTTTCATATCTTTTTTGGTATTTTGATAGGCTTGCACACGTGCATATACACTTTGGGTCTAGTTTTAACACGTTGTAGTGGACATTACTAAAGAAGAGAGAGACTTCATATTTGGCTTTGCATTGACCATCACACATTCTGTCAATATTTTGTGAACATGGTACCCGATCAAAAAAAAAAATATTTTGTGAACATGGTTAATAAAATTTACCTTTATTGCCTAGTCATTCATATTAAACCTGTGGTGTAGGTAGTATAAGATCTTTCTTTAAACCCGAGGTTATTATTATGGAATGAAATAGAAGGTGTTGATATATACAGAACATTAGCTAGATCGAAACAAATATAAATTACATGACATGCTATATAACAAAACATATGAATGCACGTCTCTAAGGTTCACCCCTTGTGAAGCCACACAATTTATTTCAAGAATTATTACTGATTGCCAAAGATGAACTATGTTCATAGAAAAAGTTTCATGGTATATCATATCCTCCATCACCACCACCAGATCCATAACCGGAGCCACTGCCGTAGCCTGAGCCATTGCCAGAGCCGTTCCCACCTCTACCACCACCACCACCTCCGCCTCCGCCTCCGCCTCCACCTCCTCCTCCACTGCTCCTTCCACCACCACTCCCGTATCCAGAGCCACTGCCACTTCCATAGCCAGAACCACTACCAGTCCCAGTGCCACCACCGCCTCCACCACCTCCGCCTTTGCCGCCACCACCTCCTCCCTTTCCTCCTCCTCCACCTGACCCATATCCCGAACCATAGCCAGATCCATATCCAGACCCTGAACCACTACTAGTACCAGATTCTCCTCCTCCTCCTCCTCCACTACCACCACCACCTCCACCACCTCCACCACTACTACCATATCCTTCCGTAGAACCTCCATATCCAGACCCACTCCCAGAACCGTACCCAGAACCATAACCTGAACCTGAGCCAACAATCGAACCACCACCTCCTCCTCCTCCACCTCCTCCCCCACCTCCATTACCACCAGTCTTTCCCAACCTAGCAGCAAAGGCTAGATCGACAAAGAGCATAACCAAGATCAATGCAGCTCCTATCCCATTAGACCGCCCCATTTTCAAAACTCAAAATTAAGTACAGGATATCCAATTTTCTTATTATGTAGATAAAAGATACTCATAAAACTCGTGTACAAGAACGTGAATGTAGGATCTCTATTTATAGGTGTAGTAGACCTCAAGATTTCCAAATTTGCATGGTTTCCAGTAGCTTCTTTAACGAGATGGCATATTAAAAACAAGTTATCTATTGGGATAATTCGATAGTGGGTTTGTTGGTGTCATAGTGGTGGACTATCATCTTGGCTTCATGCAAAGTAATCATCTCATTTTTCTTCCACTTTTGACTTGAGGATATGGGACCAATCATCAGTCATCACACGTACATATGTTTCTGGTCCAATTTACTTTCTTTTCACACTTGAATTTCCACAAGAGGGTACAAAAATTTCCATTAAACATTATCTTCTTTATATATATATATATATATATATAGGGTAATTAGCACGTAACGTTCTTACATTTTCATTATTATTGCCAAAAAATCATTACCTTTCATTTTTTAGCAGTTTCACTATTATTTTCACGTTTCATTGCACAAATGGTCATTTTCATCTATTTTTATTCCATTAAATTTTTATCAAATAAGGTTTTAACGAAACAGTTATTGTACAAATAATCATCAAATTAGGAGTGTTGTAAAATAAGGAGATAATTATTGATGATTATTTAGTATTATCATAATATACAGATAAATTTTCTCAATAAAATACACACTTGGTTTTAACTCTTATATTTTCTTCTCTTCTTTTTCTATTACTTTATAACATAAACAGATTTATATTAGAAAATTCTGTGAATAAAATTAAGGATTATTATTGAATAATTTCGAATAATTCCACCTGTACAATTTTTTATTACAACAATGGATGACAACCTCTCACAAGGAGGTGGGGCTCGCGATTAAAAATAATAGCTGGTCCCACCTCCTTGTGAGAGGTTGTCATCCATTGTTGTAACCTAAAGTGTTGTACATGTAGTAACACTCTATAATTTCTCACCTTATCACTTCCCAAAATTAAGCAATTAGTTATTTCTTCACACGTCTTCTCTCGCCCGCACCAATTTTCTCTTACCTTCTGACAACTGTCATCTCGTTTTCCAAAACACTGAATAATTTGGCCAAATTTGTTGCCTTAGAAACAATTTTAAAGTTTCCATGAAATTGTATCTTCTTCAATTGTAAAGTGCTACACGTATACCGAGGTTTGGTGTACATTCCTCTCATAATAAGGGGCATGCTTTCTTTTTTCTTTTTTTGGCACGGGCTCCCCTATTGTGAGGGGCTATAAAACTTGGTGTACAAATAGACAAATTTTTGTCATTTACTTGATCATCTTTCCAATCACAAGTCTTAGACATAGTATCGAAATTTATTCTATAAATAAAAGAGGAAACTAAGAGGCTTTTCGACATCGACGACTCTAATTTTCTGGTCACAATTCTGTGTAATTATTTCAAGATAACTCCGTAGATTTTTGTTGCTAATCCATGAATCTATCGAGTTGAACTCATATTTACCTATGAAAAGTATAAAGATTTTATCTGGATCTTGTTGGTTTACATTGCAAGATATTGTATTTTGTAACATAGAATAATGTGACATTTGATTTTGGATGTAGCTTTACACATGCATGTAAATCTGAGAATGCGATTGAGATTAGTCGGATGTGAGAAGTGTGACTTTATTAAAAAATTGTGACTGTCAATTTTGTTCATTTTACTTGGCAGTGGTTATTGTGGAAATTCATGCTACAAATTTCATTGTAAAGCAATTATACAGTCATTCTAACTTATTTTTGGTAACATAAGATCTCAGCATGATTGTGACCTATTGGATGTATTTCGTTGTTGTATGTGACTAGGTATGTATTAATAGTGATTGTTTGTAACCATGTCTATGTAAATTGTTACTATTTGGGACCAAGTCTATGTAAGTTGTTATTATTTAACAACGATTATTTGTCATTATGTCTGTCTTAATTGTGACTGTCTGTGATCAGATATATATTAACTGTGACTATATATGACCAGTCTTTGTTAATAGTGACAGGTGTGACCAGATATATGTTAACAATGACTATTTTTGACCTAATTTGATAATAGTGACTTCTTGTGACTAGTTTTTGTGTTAAGTGTAATTCTCTGTGATCAAATTTGCGTTAACTGTGACTTTCTGTTATCAGGTTTGTGTTAACTGTGGCTATTTGTGACTTTTAATGTGTTTAATGTGACATTTTGTTGTCTGACTAGTGACTTGCTTTCACAAATACACTATCAACATTTTTCTATTTACAACAAATAATAAAGGATAATGAAATAGGTTATTTATTATGCTTCTGTTTGAGTCACATTAAAATTTTCATTCTTATTCTTCTACTCATTTTCAACTATATTTTTCAATAAAATAATATTTTACATCATATAAATAACTTTTTCTTCTTTTTCAATCACACATTCTCCATCAATCTACTATTTCAAAATATATTTTTCCAAAATAATGTGGCTCAAACACATCATATATTATATATGTATAGTAGATAATGAAAAATACTTAAAAAGATTAACCTTTAAACCAAGGAATCAGTTACATATTCCTTCAAAAACATTAGGTGGTATTAATTAAATTAATAATTAAAAATATTTTATTAATTAAATAGGTAATTGAATATACTTCATTAATTAAATATGTTAAGATCATAATAATATATATTTTATAGTTACAATTGCGTACTGATCACAATCACAAAATGTCAGTAATAAATCACAAATTTTATTGATCGTAATTCATCAGATTAATTGGTCACGACTTATTTTTCAATCATAAATTATGATATTTATTGGTTATAAATTATTTCTCGATAAAAAAATATCAAATTAATTGATTAGAATTTATTTTACGGTCACATTGTCAAATCAATTGCTCACAACTTATTTATCTATCACAAAAACACATTTTAAGTCACCATTATAAATTTAGTTACAAATCACTCATTTTTAGGTCATGTATTACTCAATGATAACAATTTATTCATTTTCTTGGTCATAATTATTTAATAATTGGTCATAACCGCTCTTCATTTAACCCACTCTATCGCTACTACCGGCACCACCAAAAAACATTGATTCATCTATCGCCTCCAAATGGACCACATACAGATCAACGCACACGGATCGCCACCACAACCCATCACCACT
Organism: Fraxinus cuspidata; assembly: GCA_903798385.1. NCBI lineage: Eukaryota > Viridiplantae > Streptophyta > Magnoliopsida > Lamiales > Oleaceae > Fraxinus > Fraxinus cuspidata. Next base: position 1,862 of record CAIGRP010086794.1, on the reverse strand, counting down.
GTCTCCAAACGCACCGCACATACAACACATACCATCGCACACAGATCCGCACATACCGTAACCTACTACCTTCACAACCGCACACACCGTAACCCACCATATCACACTTTCACCACTTGTACCTCATTTACGATTGATGCTACCAAAAACTTGCACTTGAATGAACTCGAACTAGCTGATTGAACTTCGCACGATATGGTCTTCAATACCTGAAACAAAGGCGTCGAGGTGTGTCCTCGTCGCCCTCCGATGCTTAAGTCAGAAAGAGGAATTGCGTAAAAGATTGTATGCTGGAATATTAATAAAAAATGTACCTGAATAATGATGCTAGGTTATGTATATATAGATGTTGGAGATTGAGTCCTTAAAGGATTCAACTTTATGCAATTCTTATTATTGTTATTCTAGGTGTCTGTGTTATGTTAGAAGTGCACAAATTGAGTTAGAGTAGAATTTGTAATAGATTGAGATTGTGTATCTAGATAGGTTCTAAGAGACGTAAGATGACATCAAGGGGTTTGGGCAAAGATAACTCGTACCTGACCTCGTTATGTCCTCGACCTCACATCCAATCCCAACCTCACAACCGGTGTAATAGAAGCCAGTTAAGCTCGGGCAATGAACTCGAGCTCGAGGATATAAAACACCTCCAATCACAGGCCCCGTGATTCTAGATCGCAGGTAAAAGTTACATTTCTTGAGCTGCGAGTTGAGATACAACGAGGTGAAATAGCCCGAGATCGAGCTCCTAGGGTTTTTGTGTGTAACAGTTGTGCTTGACACGTGTTGGACGCATGTAAAGCAGATGGAGACCAACTTTGGATGGCTGACATGTGGCATAATCCAACGCCCAGGATTGCAAGACCTTTGACCTTCCTCTGACCCTTATAAATACTCCACTTTTCACCCCCATTTTTCACTTTTTCACTCTCAACTCTCAGTAAAAGCAGATTGAGGTCGGGGCTTTAGAGGATTTGTGAGCAACCACCTTTAAGAGGTAAGTGTTCGAGTTTTAAGTTATTTATTTTAAGTAATGTAATGTCTAGTAGTAGTAGTAAGGGGTCGAGCAGTAGTAGTAATCAGGCCTCTAGGAGCTCGACCACCAAGAGCCTCGAGGGTGTAGGTACCGCCTTCGTCCCTATAGCAATCCCTCTAAGTTCACACCCTGAGGTCGAAAATTGCCTAACCTACCCTAGGGATTCGACCAAATATAAGGAACACGTAGTTATAAAGGTTGCTAGAGAGTTTGGGGTTATGGCCTCATGTGATGTAAGGAACCCCGAGCCTAGTGACTCCGTAGTAGATACTCGAGAGAGGAGATAACTTTTTTAGAGATGCCCTTAAGGCCGAGCTTAGATGGCCTCTCCACCCTTTCTTTGTCCATTTCATGAACTTTTGCCTAATGTGCCCGGGTCAGTTAGTCCCGAATAGTTGGAGGCTCTTGGTCTATTTTTTCATTCTGTGTAGATGTCTAGAAGTCGAGCCAAGATTCGAGCTCTTGAGGGCAATGTTTGACCTTAAGTTCGCACCTGGGTAGTTGCTTTACCAAAAACTTGCACCTGAATGAACTCGAACTGGTAGATTAAACTCCGCACGATCTGGTCTTAATACCTAAAATAAAAGTATCGAGATGTGTTCTCGTCGCCCCTCCGATACTTAAGTCAGAAAGAGGAATTACGTAAAAGATTGTATGCTGGAATATTAATGAAAAACGTACATGAATAATGATGCTAGATTATGTATTTATAAATGTTGGAGGTTGAGTCCTAAAAGGATTCAACTTTATGCAATTCTTATTATTGTTATTCTAAGTGTCTGTGTTATGTTAGGAGTGCGAAAATTTGAGTTAGCGTCAAATTTGT
>CAIGRP010086788.1:0-14734 GCA_903798385.1 Fraxinus cuspidata | reverse complement strand
AGTCATCAACTATAGAAAAGAAGTATTTATTGCCTCTAAAAGTGGGATGACTTTCTGGTCCCCATAGATCTGAGTTGATATAATCTAGGGGCCTAGAGGTGGTATGTGACATAGTCTTAAAGACCACCCTATGTGATTTACCCAATAAACATGTTTCACAAAATTCAAGGGATTCAATCATATCTTTCCCAAGTAGTTTTTGTTTACTTAGATACTTTAAACCCTTATTTTGTATATGTCACAATCTGTTATGCCATAATTCAGATTTATTTTTAATTATGGTCAAAGATTTTGCATCTTGAGGAGTAACAGTCTCTCCCATAAGATAGTACAATCCATTTCTTTTAGGTCCCTTAAGAATTACCAAAGATCCCTTCATTACTTTCAAAGTGTTATTATCAGACTTGAAAGAATGTCCATCATCTTCGAGAATTTCCAATGAAATGAGATTTCTTTTCAGATTTGGGACATACCTTACATTCTTCAATTGTCTGACAATGCCATCATGCATCCTAATGGTAATGTCACCAATACCAAGAACAGTTTGAGAATTATTATCACACATATACACTTTCATGTGTTCAACTTTTTAGTAATTATTAAATCATGACCTATTAGGACACATATGGAATGTACACCCCAAATCTAAGATCTAGTCCTTATCAACTTCTTCATTTGACATAGTCAAAATAAGTAGGCTATCTAATTCAGAATCTACAGCTAAATTATTCAATCCATCATTATTATAATCCTTGTTTATTCTTCCATTCAAAGCAATCTATTTTATAGTGACATAATTTTCCACAATGGTAACACTTCTTATTGCTTTTATCTCTTGACTTAAATCTGGTTTTAGATTTGGATTTGAATCTTCTGTTGTTGAAGTTATTTTCCTTCTTCTCAATCCTCCCTCTCACAAACATGCGCTCCTCTCTTGTACTTGTTTTAGATTATTTCTTGATCTCCAATTCCTAAGATCTTAAAGCATTAGGGACTATTGTTTGTGTTAGAACATCTCTAAAGTATTTTATTGCATTTTTTATATCCTCAAAGGAATCTCGTAATGAATTAAGAAGAATAACTGCAAGGTCTTCATCTTCAAATTTTTCTCCATTATGAGCAAGGCTCTTAACTAGGATACTAAAATTACTCAAATTAGCTTTCAATTATTTCCACCATCCATCCTAAAACTAAAAAGCTTCTCTAAGAGATAGATTTTGTTAGGCAATGTCTTGTTAGAAACAAAGCATCTAATGCAACTCACAAGCCCCTAGGGGTAGTATGATCTTCAACTTGTCTTACTATATCATTAGATAGGTGCAATATAATAGAGCTATATGCTATTTAATTCATATCTAGAATTTCACGCTTAGCTTTCAATTCATAAAAAAAAAATTTAGGATTATCAAGGGCTTTTGCAACCTTTTGTTGGACCAATATGGCATTCATTTTGCTTCCAAATTGAGTAATCCCCATTTCCATCTAATTGTGTTATTCGACCTTCGAACCCATCGCAGTTCTGTAAAATAGTGGTTATTACTTGTGGATATAAGTGATTTTCAATTTGAAGATCACTTAAGTTGCGGAAAAAGTTTTTCATGCAAATTATGACAAGTAAGTTGAACTCAGAATGAAAAAACAATACTACTAAAATATGCACAGACTGAAGCAAGATCAAACAATCATTGACTGAGTTATAACAATTGGTACCAAACACATAAAACCTATACGTGCACCTATTACAGTCAGCTAATTTATTCAGGTTTTTGAATAAATTAAATCACAATATATTATCATATTTACAAATTAATATTCAGCATGCAAATCAAATTACTAAACGGGAGGTAATAGGAACAATCTCACCAAAAATACTGTATATAACAATATTTAAATTTCCACTATCGTTTAGGAATCAAGATTCAATTCCGATGCCAATTTCATAACAAAATTCACTACCACCCAAGTATCCAAGAACTTCAGTTCAGTTTTATTCCAATGGACTGCACATGTAATAAATGAATTAATAAGAAAAAGAAACTGAAAACGAATCAAAGAACCTTATCCACAGCCTTTGCAGGCTCTAATAGTAGTTTGTTGAGTTTATTCCACGCAAGAACATAGACATAAATTAATAATGCCCAAATAATGCACAAACAAGAAAAAAATACATCCAAGAACACACGCTGCAGAAATCGAAATTAATACCAGAAAATGTTAACCTAGTTTGGCTATGCCTAATTTAGGGGGCTCAGCTACCAACCCAATCTACTAGCGCACCAAGAATGCCTTCCGGGAGAGTTTACATCATTAAATATCATATTGCTCGAGTTTTAGTCATCGATCTAATGATCTCCTAAAACTTCAACCAAAAACCAAACCCTAACACAGTAAGCATAGTATACAGAACCTAAGCAACACAGTCAACAATCGACCCAAGATTATCGTTACAATAACGATTTACACATGGATTTCACAGATCATTTCAAGATCTGAAATCATCAACCAAAGAGAGAATAAGAAGAGACTTTTTGAGAATACGAGCAACTCCAGAGCAAAAAACCAACAGATCGAATGAATGAGAAAATCAGTCTAAAAGTCATCTGCCAACCAAGTTAAAAACCAACTAAAGATCACAACCATTGATTAAATCGAATGGCTCGCAAACCATATGAAGAAGCACAATCCGTGAATTAACAATCCAGCCAATAGGAAATAGCTACGTGGACACACAGCTTAAAGAGTTGTTATTTTCGGAAAGATGTTTTTCATCTTTTAGGATCGAACATAATTATGGGTAATATACTTAATATTACTTTCATGCCTTGTGCAAGTTTTGATAAAATGCCGTCAACCAGATCTCTTTTTCAAAACCCACTCAAGCTCTTTTATCTATCGAAGCCTGAGTGTCATATTCTGATCTAATCTGACACAATAGAGCTATCTACTCCCTTGCACCATTTTGGTCTTGTTGTCCAGCATACATGATGTAAATATTACTCAACAAGGATTTGAGACACGGGTGGTTTCACAAAATTTGCAACTTTGGCTATAAAATGTAAGTTGTGACATGCCATTTCATTTTGTTCGAGAAGTATTTGTTAATAATTCTTTCCCTCTTTAAACTTTACATTTGCAATCTCGCAGGCCCCGCCTACCAGAGACAAGTACACTCTACTTGCCCGAGCTGGGAGACATGCATGAACCTTGAAAATTTACTCTCCCCATCTGTATCTCTGAAATAAAGTGTTAATGTGTAATTCGTCGTCAAGTGCAAGAAATACAACTGACAACATCGCTTGATCAAGATAGAATTAAAATGGCATTGCAGCGCGTATTAGAACGTGTGCCTTGAAGCCCGTAGCTTAAGCTTTGGAGCATACAAAAGTATAGGTTCAACTTCAAATTGACAAGATAAAAAAGATGGTGTTGCTTGATGTTACCAATTTGTGCAACTATTGTACATAAATATATCTGAGGACAACCAACCTCGTTTGTTAACTCATGTACGTCATGTCTCTTTTTTCAACCCTTGATGCTTCCGTTCCATGTATATGTTAAAGTGTTGAATCCATCTTGCACATGACGAACAAAACCACCTTCCTTTAGTGTCTCTCTCGAACCACAGAAGGGAACAAATGTAAGGATTTTTTAAACGATCGTGTGGGCTATATGTGAATTAATGTGTATTAAATTAAAAGTTATCAATTTTGGTTAAGCCCGTTTAAAGTGATCTAATAAGGTTTTGGTATTTTGGGTTTTGAAATATTTAATTAAAGTGTGTGTCTTTATGTGTAGAAACCAAGCCTATTCCTAATTTCATGATTGGCCGAATTAGGTTAACATGCCGTTACGGTTATGGTCCCCATATTACACAGTGATTGTTCATTCTCTTCTAACTCTCATAATCAAAGAGAAATAAAGGAACAACGTGTTGATCTAAAGGACTAAAATCGCAAAACTCATTCGTTGTATTAATCATGTCTGATTCAGGTACGCTTCCGCTTTAGTTCATAAATTTTTGGTGATCCAACATGAAAGATCATTATGATGGTAACAATTTTCCCTACAACAAATGCCTCTTTCCTCAACAACTTGATACCAACTTTCTCCCATTGCTTGTTAAGATTTGAGAGAACATCAGATTTTCAAATATCAATTGATGGTCAGAATTAGTGCTACAAAATGAGTGTGGAATCAAGAGAGAAATTTATATTCCTCTTGACAATATATTAACTCTAATTGGTATACTAATGTGAGCTCCTTTCCAAGTATATTTGTTTGTCACGTGATCTATTAATCTTTATGAATTTTGTGAAATAAGATTTGATATGTAATATAATTGTCACCTATGGTCAGATTCAAACTCATCAAGTAGGAGAAATTAAAAATTGTGTTATCTACTTGGCCCACATTGCTTTATATGGGTAGGAAGGAGTAGTTTCATTTTGATTTCAAAATTTAATTCCCATCAACATCCCTTTAACTTCTCTTAATAGAAAAAAGGTCGTGGAAATGATGAAATGACAAGAAATTTGTGCATGAAAAATAAAAAAGGACTTGAAGAGTGCTTATTTGGGAGTTGCTTAAATTAAAATTTAAGTTATAGGCCCCACAGATTATGTGGATAAAAAAATGGGTAATGAGTTGAGAGTTCAAAGAATGTGTGGTGTGTGGATGCGTATTTGACGACCTTAATTGTCAAATGTGCACAATAAAATTCTCGCAAAAGTCCCACTTCAATTGTGTGACTGAAACTCTTTTCATTGAGATTAAATTTTAGCTATTCGAGTACAACAAAGTGCACATGTAACTGAAATCTTTGCACAATTAGTCCTTACCCTTAAATATATCAAATATATGTTCGACATTTAACATTAAAATTTTTAGTCCCCAACCTATAGTATTTGCATACTTTGTCCTTATTACATCAACGTTTTTTGCCCCCCAACTCAAAAGTCTCGCTCTGCCAGTGCTCTAGGTGAAAACTAAAGCACTCTTCCCAAGCTGCATAGTCTCAGTCTGAGAAGTGAAACTAATTTGCCGACTCTTTAACACTTGCTTCATCTTTAAGTCAACCAATTATTTTGAAATTAGTACACACTTTTACCGAAGGAGGTGGCAAGACAACCTTTGTTCTTTGAGCTCGAGCAATAGGGCAATGCACAAATATCATTCGTTATTTCTAGTGTGGCAAGGGGCTAGGAAGAGATTATTATTTGGAGATGATAGTGATGATGATTGGGAGAGCACACTTGTTTTTAATAAGGAGATTGAAGTAAAAACTTAAAGAGCGGTTAGAGGGTGACATAGGGCTACTTTTAGTAGTTCTACATACTAGTTTGGCACTGCATGTTGACGATATGTAGTGAATTCAAAACAATATCTTTCGGTCTTTGATATTGATACCTTGATCTTCAAATAGCTTGTCGTATAGACTACTATCAAATTCATGAAAATCATTAGTTGTATTTGTATCATTGACTTTCACCGTTCTCTAAGAAGTTGGACAATCGGTTTTTCTTTCGGTTTGTGTAATGAAGTTTGTGATGTTAATGTCTAGAAACGACAGTAATAATATGTTTGGTGATCTAATTGCTCGAAAATTAAAGTAATAAAAAGTTTGATGATCCGCTAGCTCGAAAATTGACTTTGATGAATTCATGTTAAAAGATCAATGACATGGAATGAAATTAACATAAATGTACTAGCATACCACAAACTCAATAAAATCTACATCCAGTCACTTCATTTTCCCTTTTAGCATTAGTATTTTCTTACATATTTCTTATTTCTTTTCCGAGGGAAAGGAATTTTTTCCTCTTTAATTACTATGGGGCCGTTCCCAAGTCTTTTAGATTCCTTTTTGTCATCACTCAGTCGCTAAAATTTCCATTCGAGATATATTTTGTGTTTTGAAATATTTTTAGAAAATTAAAGACCGATTGGGAAATAGAAAGAATTTTGTAAATTTAAAAAATTAAAATTAAAAAAAGAACATGGGGAAATTTTCATTTGCAGTTACTGAACTTTAAGCAAAATCTCAATTGGGTCACTATACTAAATTTTAGTTTGTCTTAGTCCCTATTTAATGGCCAATATTTGGCCAAAATAATATTTTGAATAGTGATTTTTAGAAGATTGTGTGAATGAAAAATAAGGGAAAAAATTTAGATTTGTGTAGAATATCTTATCGTATGAATGTATGGTTGAAAATGAATGTAAAAAAAAAAAAAATTCAAATAATGGTTATCAAACAGGGACTTAATCGAGTCATTGAACTTCAATTTAATTTCGGATTTCATAATCTATCACTTCTTTACCTCGAATTGATGAAATATGCTTAATTTGCAGCTATACCTCGATGAATCTTCCACGTAATCATCACTTTGATGAATCTTCCATGTAATCATCGCGTGACATACCAATTTACCAATACATCATATCTTGATTTTTTCTTAAATGACATTCATTTCAATACAAGGCATTGTCATCAATCTCTTCTTACCATTTCTATATTTAGGATTCCACATAACGATTTCATGAAAAATTCGTTGCAGTATTGTTATTAACTAAGTAATTTATGTCAGTTTGAGGGACGATGGGTACCGGAAAGTTCACTGAAAGTTCAGTGATTGGACGAAATTTACTCCAAGAAAACGACTTTTCCATTTTTTCCCCATTATTATCACCTAACCCACACACAAAAAGATAAAAAAAAAAAAAAAATCACTATTTTCTCTCCCTCTTACACGTACATACACATGGAAAAAGAATATAAAATAAGAGGTTGACAAGTCAAGAAGACTTTAGTTGACTTAACTAAGCCAAAAGACTAAGAAACGAGGAGAGTATCGAATTAATTCTTGTTTAAATAAGTCAAAAGATTAACGAATGAGAAGCATAATTAATTGGCTCTTGACTAATTAATTGTAAGAAACATTTCATTTTATCTTAATTTAAAGAAGATTACTCATCTCTCTTTTTTCACACATATGCATGGAATAACAATAATAAAGAAGATATTGGCTTGTAATCCAAGAGGACTTTAGTTGAACTAAATGAAAACCTAGAAAACGAGGAATTTAGCGAATCAACCATGCTCCTCAACTCTTATTCAAGGGTGTAAAACAATTTGGCTCCATCTTATCTCATTTCCTATTTGGTAGATATTTTCAAAAATGAATTTTGAAAAACGTGACTTTTTGGGAGAATGCATAGTTAAAAAGTAGGAAAAAAATTATGAATTTATATGCAAAATTATTTTATTAAAAGAATGTACAATTAAAAATGAATTTGAAAATAAAAAAAATAAACTTGTACAGAAAATTTTTTTTATAGAAGTTTTACGCCCACTCAAATGTGTGGGGTCCACCGAAATAAAAAATGAAAAAAAATAAAAAATACACCCCTGCATTGTGTGTATCTGGTTTTCTTCTGTGAAACCATGCTTCTGTACATGAAGCATGGTTCCTCTAAAAATCGGGACTAAACTGAATTAATATAATAAAAAGAACTTCACTCTCACGTACAAAAAGACATATTACACATGAGGACACAATATATATATAAAAAAGAGATAAAAACACTTTGCCCCGCAAAACCATCTTTAATATTGCATCAATCATTGTTGGAAACAAATAGCGACAGTGTAACAGACAGTGTGCCACTGAAACCAAACTTAGCCATCACCAAAACACACACTACCTTCCTCTCATTACAAGAAATAAAATTCAAACACAAAATAAATAACAATAAAAATATTGGAATTCTTTTAAATCAATGAATAATCGACACTATCGCTGCATCAATAACAAAATAAGAATAATGTTACCTGTATATAATGGAATTATATAATTATTTACATACAAATGATATGTCAAAAACTAGTGGTGAATGTTTTTTTTATTTGGTTGAAGAAATTTTGATTCAATCATGTCTCACTACATCATATGTATACAAATTATTATATATATCATTATGTACATGCCGACAAAACAAATGTTAGCTGGTTTGACGATTAGGGCACGGCCTGGCATTGTTACAAAGTTTTAGGGACTTGGAGAGTCATTTGAAAAAGGTTAAAGAGACAACTCTATTTTATGCATGTCCAATTAGGCCACTGCGGTTTGTATCAAATTTTTTCTTCACTGATTCTAACAACTCTGGCACAACAACTGTTGCATATTTTCTTGTGTAATATGGAGAAGCAAAATATGATTATGAATGAACTGAATTGTAGCTCAGAACAACTTGAGAGTTGCTTTTTCAATCCCAATTGGGACAATTCAATGCATCAAAATGATCACTTTGAGTCTGCATTGAGCTCAATGGTTTCTTCTCCAGCTGCGTCCAATGGTGACAACGTTGGTGTAAGAGAACTTATTGGTAGAATGGGCAATTCTGAAGAAATTTTGCCTCGTCACCCATATATCAGTACTTCGTGCTATAGCGGCCTTGTTAATTCTCCTCCCAAGCTCAAACTGCCAATGCTGGATCATCAGATCAATTTCCCAATAAATGGAAATCGATTTTCATCCTCTCCCAGTTCAGCACCATTTTCTGCGGATCTGGGATTTGCAGACAGGGCTGCTGCAAGATTTTCTTGCTTTGCTAACAAGAATTTAGTGGCCCCTAGTGCCCAACTCGGATCAAATGAAGCAACAAATTTGAAATCCGGCAAGAATTCTACTTGGAATAAGAAATTCAGTACCCATGAAAATGCAGAATTTTGTGAATTTAGGGAGAATTCTTTGATCTCTGAACAAATCCCAAGTAGGGAAATCGGTGCAAATGATGACAGAAAGAGGAAAGCAATTCCAAGGGGAAAGGCAAAAGCAATCCCTTCATCGAATTCTGCCAAAGTAATTTTTGTCCATTTCAAGAGTTCTTGAATTCTGAATTGTAGATTTTGTTGGTTACTTTTCTTATTTATATTAATACAGGTTTCATCAGAAAATAGTGAATCAAGTGCAAAAAGAAGCAAGTCAAATGATGATCAAGGTGCAGAGCCTCCAAAGGACTATATTCATGTTAGAGCCAGAAGGGGCCAGGCTACAGATGCCCATAGTCTTGCTGAAAGAGTAAGAATCCCCGAAATACTGCTTTTCTCCAGTTGTGTACATATAATCTTTACTTATTCGACTTCATTTCTGGTTAAATTCTGTCATCAGGTTAGAAGAGAGAAGATTGGTGAAAGAATGAAGCTCTTACAAGATCTTGTGCCAGGTTGCAATAAGGTATTCGCTCAATTTTCGCGCGAATTGTACATGATTATTATTCTACACGTGTTGAAATTGTAAAGTAGTATCGTATATTTATTCGTAGGTTGCTGGAAAAGCTGTAATGCTTGATGAGATTATAAACTATGTGTTGTCTTTACAGAGGCAAGTTGAGGTAAATCAAGATTCATTTTGCAGTTTTATTGTAATCTAAAAGGACTTGTTATTGATGATTTAGCTATTTGATTATGTAGTTCCTTTCAATGAAATTGGCTCATGTCCATCCCACCATGGACATAAATATGGAAGCTCTTTCGCCTAAGGATGTAAGTCGAAATTTTATAAAATAGTCACACTCTTCAAATCTGACTTCAATTTTGTTAATAATTTTGTTTTTTGGGGCCAATTTTCAGATGTTTCAATCGAATCGTCAGAACCTACAACTGTCACATACCTATACCTTGCATAGTGTCATCCCTAGTCGAAAAGATGTAACCTTCCCAACAAACCATTTCGATGATGCCACGGATCGAACTCAGAGCAAGCAACAGCTTCCTGTGAACAACTCTAATGAAGTGGTAAAGAACTAACTTTCAGTGCTTATTTCAACATGACATGACAGTATAATGAAAAAATAAAAATTATTTGTTTAGGTTTCAACATTCTTGGAAGATGATCTCCGTAGCCTTGTTCAGATGAGAATTGGTCAAAATCAGACACAAATTTTTCATGATTAGGAATATTGATTACTTATGACAGAGAATTCGATATCTTATTCGTCTCTAATGCAGGGATTCTCCCCAAAGCTCAAATGAAAGTCAAACGATGATTAATAGCTTTCAGCATCAATTTAATTAATTTTACGTTGTGACCAAGAGAGGCTTCGGTATATACTGAGATATATTGTATTTGGAAAGATCGGTTGATGATCAAATACAAAGAAATAGTACATTTTTTTCGATTCTTGTTATTTTCCATTGAATGATCAATACAAGTCGACTATAAACTTCATTTTACCCACATTTATAGAAGAAAGGCTTAGTTTACGTTATTTAATTTTCTACGTAATTAATAAAAGTGTGGATTATATTAGGAAGCAAGTTCATTTCCGAAAATCGGGGACGGATTCAAGACAGGATTACAAACCGGACTAATATGTCAGATTTTTTACATAATGTTTTTTTTTTACACTAAACAAATTAAATGGGCCCGGTCAAATCCCCACCAAAAATCTCATTATCCAGCAGAATGATATGGGGGCCTATGATTAACTCATTTTAATAGTAGATAATATGATATGTCATTTTTGATACGTTTAACTCGACAATATTAGACAAGATGACTGTCAGAATTGGGTACAATAAAAGATGCGAAAACATCTGCATTGAGGATTAGACTATTCTTGATTTGTAACCAGCTGTTAGTGGGGACAAATGCTCTCTCGAGTTCATTTGGTTGATTAAGAATGATTTCCAACCGTGTGCAACACAAAAGTCATTTTGTCAACCCTCGAATTTACTGTGTAACAGCCCTTTTGAACTTAATTGTATAATGGGAACGCAAGGTGGGGCAGGTTGTCAATGGTGGAGTAGTGACTTGGCTAAGGAATCAAAAGAATTTTAAAATCCCATCTAAACTTTACATAGGACAAGGGAAGCTTGAATGGATGAGCAAAAGGAGAAATTTTCAAATGGTCATTGAAGCTCAAGAGAAATTTTAAATTAGTCCTTAAGGTATTTTTATGACCCAACAAAGTAATATAATTTGTAAATCCCTCAGCCTGATTCCATGATATCTGAACGCAATTAAACCTAGACATGCATTGTCGACAATTTTAGAGACGGATTCATTCCAACTAGTCTTCTATTTCAACTATGTGAAAATAGGGTTAGGGTTAAAGAGAGAAATTTGTGAAGATCTGCAATTTCAGGACATCGGCACAAGTATCATTTGTCGATCTCAAGGTTTAATGGGACTCAATCGGATTTGGAGTGGAGTTAAGAGAGAATGCTGCTTACATCGGGAACAATTATGTAAAAATATTGAAATCTAGTTACTGAATGGATCAAACGAATACTTTAAAGACCAATTTGAAATTTTAGTCGAATTTTAATGACCATTTGTAAAATTAACTCAAACAAGAAAAGTAGTGGAATGCACATGTAAATATCCTTCAACTTAGACAAAGTTTCCATCAATGGCTGTCATAAACCTAATCTTTTAAAATATCAAACTAAAGAAATTTGCATATTCAAGCCTTTTCATCTCCAAATAGAACATAATTTCAAGAACATAGCATTTTCTCAATCTCTATTTTTTTGTCGAAAAGTCGTACTTAAAATTTCAAGTTTATAGCAAATTAGTTTCCAACTTAATTAAATGTTTGAATGAGACCACTTGGTGTTCCAAACTCAACACATTCTCCTTTACGAGAAAGTTTTTATAGTATATTTGATTGCTTAAAATTATTTTTATATGCACATTCTCCTCATGTCGAGGTGCTAACATTATGCTATAGAAAAAAAAAATCTTGTCACGTCATCCATGACGTTAATCACATAGGATTTTCAGTGGATTCAACTAACAAGGACATATATGACAACCTATAGTGGTCAAACGGAAACAAAATAAAGTCGTGTGATTGGAATAATGCTTTACTTAAAGTTAGGTGACTAACAATTATCTGTTTTTAAATTAATTGAATTCACCAATTATATAAACGAATTATATTTCTGTTGGGTTTTTATATATAGGATCTTTTAGAGTCATTATTAATTTTCTTTTTTATGGAAGCGAGTGACTTAAATTTTACTAAACTCTTTAAATGGCAATCCTAAAATCAGTGAAATTGTGTACAGAACTCTTCGGTGGTTATTCAAATATATATCAATTGAATTAGATTTAAGGCCCCGTTTTTCCATGGAAAATGGAAATTTTTTTCTATTTTCCAACTTTTGCAGTGTTTGATAGGCAAAATTTTCTCGGAAAAATATTTTCCAACTTTTTAAAATTTCCACCTTTTGGAGGAAAATAATTTCTTGATGTTTTGGTTGGTAAATACTTTCTAGGTTGGTTTTTTTTTTTTTTTGCAATTGTAAAAATCTTTAGACACAATGGTATAAAAATTTATTACTTTTATTGACAATTTTCATGCAAAACAAAGCCAAAAGAATGGTATTCGGTATGGAAAATTTTTTATTTTTTTTATTTTTTTGGCAATTGGAACAAATTCTAGACCAAATGATAAAAAAAATTTATCACTTTAAATGACAATTTTCATGAAAAATGAAGTCAAACGGACACCAAACTTTCAATATTTTATAGGTGGAAAATTATATCAATCAAACACAATTAATTACAATTCCCAATAAAACAAATTCTAGACAATTCAATTTCCTGTAATTCATTTTCTTTCCATCCAAATTCTACATTTGCAATCAAACGGACCATATCCCGTCCATTTTTGTTCCTAAAATTTGTTAAAATAATGAATTTATCCTCCCTTTTAAATAAACAAAAAAACTCAAACTTCCACTTCAACTTCACGTCTGTCTCTCTTCCCCTAAAAAAGGAGAGAGATGTTTCATCCCTTCTTTATGCAATGCATAAAAATGGCACTTATTCTCGTTGACTTTGTTATAGCAGTATTCACAATGCAAAGGGCTCATAGAAGGAACTGCACCAAAAACATCAAATTCAAATAATCTAAAACACCAACTTCCTAAATATAATCGAGAATGTACATTCTTAATAGTTTTTAGATGTTGCTAAAAATTAAAGTAGTTGTACAAGAAGCACAGAAAGAATACAAGAACAATGTATTCTCGAGGATCCATGGGAAATAGACAATTCCAGAAGATCGGGAGCAAGTGTGAGTGAAGCACGTTTTAGCGGGTTTTGGAGATTGCAGGAATTCAATCAGCGAATCTAGTGGGTTTTCTAAATTGGATCATACTGTAAGTTCTAATTGTCTATAGTGGAGATTATTGGCTTGGTTTCGAAGTTTTTACTCAATTAAAGGTTTTCTCCGACAACAAATTTTGTGTTATTTACCGTTTTATTAATTATTATGACAATTCAATATAGGATAAAATTGACTTGATTGACTAAACATCTAGAACAATTAACAGGTGACTTACTACTTCTAATTGTTAATTTTTAATTCCGTTTTATTCACATATTCACCCACCTCTAGATGATTTTATGATCGAACTCATAACTTTCACCATGTACATTGGAAAGCTCGTGAGGTCGTGATCCATTCTTTTAAGCTCCAGATAAAAGGCCAGTGATATTTTATGTGAAATCGTCATTGGACCTGATATGAGCCCTTATTGTCACCCTGAGCTTGGTAGTCTCGAGGAATGGTACATGCCAAATTGTATGTAAATGTCATCGATGATGATATAGTCCTCGGGTATGCTATAGTCCTTGAGGACGGCAAATGGGACGGTAGCATCATTTAGGAGTCCTCGGGATATACCCTCGGTTGTTCAGGATTGTTGTGTCCTCGAGGATTTCCCTTATCCAAACCAAAAGTGTCATCAGGCATATAAGTCTATACCATTAAATGTCATAGTCAAATTATGATACTCATCTCATATAGGATTCTTAGGGATAAGGACACGTAGCATACCAAGTCTCACTAAGAATACACTACCTACCTCTATAAATATGAGACAATCGATCATTATTCAGATACGTTTTTACATAAAATTCTTAGCATCAAAGTTTCTTCATATTCTTTCTCTGACTTAAGCATTGGAGGGATGACGAGGACACACATCGACGCCTTTATTTCAGGTACCGAAAGATCTCGTTCGTGCTCATCCTCAGTCGTCAAGCTCGGAATCCAACGGGCGCGACTTTTGGTAACATCAGGACCTATTGTTAGATTGACTTGATACTTTATTTTTATAGCCACCTTCGATTGATCAACCTTTATTTTAAAATATCATATCCACAAGCTTGACGTGCGTACCTTGCAACAGAACAAGAATTCTAGTTGTCCCCATGCCTTTTGTATTCGTTGCTTTGACAAATGCATTAATGGTGTCCTTTGGTGCAAGAAAAAAAATTACTAACATTGCATAACACGCAATCGAGAGCTTCACTGTATCGCTTTAAATTCAATTTTACAAAATAAAGATAAAAAAATATTAGGTTGCGTCTATACATTACCAAGTATCATACAACATAATGTAAAATATATATATAAAAAAAAGTAATAACATATTCACGTAACACAAAATAATACATACAATTGAGAACCATGAAAATATCTCAAGTAACTTTAAGCCGACTAGAAATTCAAATAACATATTGTAATCTCTACCTACTAAACGGAACGCAGATCACAATCATATAACACGCGGATTTTGACTCTCAAATCTAGATAACTTTAAGCTATAAAATATTAGTGAACGTATCTCATTTTCAAGTAAAACAACGAAGCAATGTTACTCCAAATTGGAAACATCTCTCACATAGAAAAAATGTAAACAAACAAATAAAAA
>CAIGRP010086787.1:0-22050 GCA_903798385.1 Fraxinus cuspidata | reverse complement strand
TAGAATATTATTTCAGCTAAATAATAGTTATTGCCATAAATATGTATCGATAATTTATTTATTAAAAATGTTTATGCTCCAAAGTTGATTGGACGTAGTGCATAACACTTACAGTAACTTCCTCTGATTTTAACCTTTCTATTTGTGTCACCCACCCCATATTCCCAACATTCTGGTTGGACCACACAATGTCCCAACTTTATAAACTGTGCATACGGTGTCCCAACCCGATGGAAACATCTATTGAGACAATAAAAAATACAAGGCAGGTATGTGATACATGAATGATAGATATGATTGATTAACAATAATTTTTGTCCACTTTTATTACTGCTAAATGGGTAACATTATATCGAGTAATACTATTTGTACATAATTATTTATAGAATGATGACATGGAGAGAGGGCAGTAAAAGAAAAGAAATCAGTTAATATAATCAACATCATCATTCTATACATCAATGTATAAACCATGATGTAAAATAGCATTATTCTATTATGCCTATGTTCTACACAGCAAAAAACATCTTTCTTGGTTTATATCCATCATGGAGGTCTTCAAAGTGGAGGGAAAATATTTTGGAACAATTATACTCATCAATTATTTATCACGTGCCTATTACTTGTTCTTTTGCTATCTAAATAGATAGTTTCCATCCGGTGGGATATGCACGTAAAATTTTAAAATATTGTGGACATGAGTTTGCCCGAACAGAAGGCTAGAGACATGGTTGGCACAAAAGAAAAGATTGGGGACGTCATGAGAAATTTACCCTAAATATTGTCCAATGGCATGTATAATTTTTCTAAAACTCTTCCGCAAAAATCATAGACATTTATATCATAACTAGTTTTTACCCGTGTATTGTGTTATTTTGAAAGTGATGTTAGCGTTTTATGTTAAATTTAGATGAGAATTGGATGTGAATTTGTATTACTAAATTTTCATACATACATTTTGTATGAAAGAAATCGATAGCACATTAAAGTTTAAGACTTTATGCATTAAATACAATATTTGTTATAGGATTAGATTCACATGAACTCAAGTTATAAAGAGTAGTGAGCAAATGCCTTTAAGGCTGGATTACTTCAGAAGTTTTTAATAAATAACAAATTCACAATTCTGGGGAAATCAGCGAATATAATGAACTTACTTTTAGATGTGATCTCATACATTTAAATACAAAGCACAGACAAATAGATACCAAAGTTCATATCTTTGTAAGTTTCCACTCAATCATATGTTGATCCTTTGGAACATATTTTTGAGAAGGCTTCGGTTGTTTATAGTCCTAAAAAGAAAGTACGATAAAACCATCACAATATTGAAATAAGATGAACAAATGACTTTAATTTTATAGTACAATTAAAATTGGAAGACAAATATGATTTAAGTTACCAATGGAGGTAACTAATTCTAGACAGCTTGACGAGGAATAGAGAAATAAGCATGAGTGTTGGTATTAGAAAAAGTGAAAGTTTTACAAAATGTATGGTATGTGTTTGAAATTAACCGAAAAAAATGTTGAAATTTCCTAGATAAAATGGAGAAAATACAGTTTAAATCCATACAACTGCAAATCAGGTACAACATGAATTTATGAATTTACTTAATGTGTCATCCCTCTGATCACTGGCATATGCCAAGTTAACTTGTTGCCCAAACCTGAAAATCAAATAATACAACATAAATATAAAAGTGTAAACCATGCAAAATTATTTCAAATTTCTATGCTTGAAACTTACAAATGCCTTCAATTGAGAGTAATTATTGCAAGTGAAGCCGAACTTAAAACTAACATGAATGTTCCTGTCACTTAGAAATTTAAAGTGAGAAACAATAAGATGACACAAATCTAACTTAGATTGTTCAAATTTATGACTGTCAAAGGCAAGAGTTAGGTGCTGGTTTGTAGTTTAACTGTGTACTTCTGTTGAAAATAGTCTTGGTATTTAATTATCTTGTACTGTATTTAATAATGAGCTCAAATTATCTATTCCACTGTATAGTAAGCTTATGTTTGGCTGACCAATATCCTAACTTGAAACTAATAAGTATCACGAGAAAATTAATCAAGAATACAAGATATTAACCTAAAACTAATTTTCATTTTTATGTTTATGCAAAATCCTTCATTTCTCCACGTTAAAAGAAATTAAAAGAAACACTTAAATTGTAAACATTGTTCCAACAAATTTGGATAAAGGTTTTGAAACTCCTCTTTTAGGCTATCAAGTAGAAAAAGGAGCCTTCGAATTGTACAAACCAAAGAGCTAATAAAAAGAGAGTGGGAGAGATAAACAACAAGAGATATGCTCCATATGCTATCATTCTTACTATGTTTAGACTATCCCATTCTCTATTAAATGCAGGGAAACTAACCAAATCCCATCCAAAAAATACTCAACAATTCTTCATAAATCCCGAAACCCAAGCTACTGCCTTAGCATCGGCAACCCACAATCTATCACTTTTATCACCAAAACACCCTGCAAATCACAGCTTCTCTCTCCAAACCCCAATTCATCGTCAGTTGTATCTCGATGGATCAAACACAATCATCGACCGTAGCCGCTCCATCCTCTCTAAAATAAACATAGAAGAACCCAACACAAATAGTATCCCGTCGGAAGTCAAATTAAAAAACCTATAAAGTCTTTATTTCTTTGTAAATTTCAAAAAACTCAGAAAAAAACTGCAGTACTAAAGGGAACCCTTAAGAAAAAATAGCAAAAATTTTCAAAGATTTCTCTCTCTCTCTTTCTCCCTCTCTCTAAAAGAAGAAAGTGTATACTCTGAATTCTTAGGCAGTTGTAATCAAGAAGAATGAAAAATAGAGGCGGTGTTGCAAGAAAGTAAAGCAATAAAGTGGTGGTATTGAAAAGATATTTTTCGTGAAAAGTTGGTTGTCAACAGTCTGGATCCTTAGCATCCAATCCAGCAGAGATAACCTATGATTCAATATCGTCTAAGTCCAATTTGTTCTTCCTTGAAGATTTTTTTCTTAGACCTTTTAAATTAAAGTATTTCTTCTTGGAATAATATATAATAATCTGTTGACATCTTCCCAGTTAAGTTCAGATCTTCAACAACCCGTTGTAATCTTTTATGAAGTGGGTAATAGATAATCGACTTGTGTTAATCAACATAATTTTAATTGTATAATTGAAAACAAATATAATACATATCAGCACATATAACTTGCCTTTTTCAATTTTGTCATTGCTTCACTAGTAAAATGTTCATTTGTATGAAGAGTAATTCCCAAAACAAGAATCAAGAAATAAATGAAAAAAAAAAANAGAACAAATTTTGGAACAACATACCCTAAGCTAGAATGAAATACCTTTAATCAACACGAGTAACAATGAACCCAGTTCTTAAATATAAATGATAATTGATTTATATGTACTTCTGAGTTTGTAAGTATAAGATTTCCTTCAGCTGTGTTGTTATGTATGAATCCAATGTCAGCAGTTTTTTTTTGTTTTTATAAATATGATTATCCATTAGTATCAGGATCAACGAGAATGTAGAAAGTATTTATTAAAATAAATATCTACTATAATCTTTTGTCTGTATAAAGTCATCATATCTACAAAAACTGATTCTATTGAATATCTTAGAATGAAGCATTGTATGTATTTGAGCAAAAAAAATTCCACAGTTTGGCCTACGAAAGAAATAGTTTTGCGTTGAAATAAATTAGTATCATAAATGTACAATTAAATTAAGTAGAGAACGAAATATTATAGCAAACACTAAATAGTTTAAATACTCACACATTATTTGCACAAGGTAGATATGGTATGATGTCTACCTCCAATAATTTGTTTCTATTTTTCCTTATAGGTAGATAATTCTGGAGACATTAACAATGCTCGGGTTAATTGACCACTGCATTTGAATGTACTATGACTTGTTGTGGCATATGAATATTGTGGCTACAGTCGTATATTTCGAATTTCCATTCGAGGATATTTACAAGAAAGAGATACCAAGTGTTGCATGGGTACGAACATGGAATTAATAGATATTTGCATCTTATCCACGGACGACGAGCTACTGGTAAATTGCTATTTACATACTCTCGTAAAATGGTTAAATCCACTTAATATCTAAGGACACTCCCTTCTCGTATGTCTACTTGCAACATCATATGACGAGTACACTCGTTTTCATTTTTGAAGTCAGAAATTGCGTATTCTTTTGAAACGGGGATGGAATCGTCATTGATGAGCCCCCTCAACAATTTTAACTCTAGGTCAAGATTCTAATAGAATAAATAGATGTAAATTAAAATATATTACTTATGGAATCAAATGTATTATGATGACTAAATTTTAGTAACCGCAATAGTCACATTTGTGTTATGTCCATTATAGCTTTTATGTCTTTTCTGTACAGATTATTAGTTTCATAATCCAAATATGCACTACATAACATAATTTCATTTAGTTTGAAATCAATGAAATTAAAATAATAATATTTAAGCTAATGAAATAGAATTAGATTGATTACCTTAATGGATTTTTTGTTACCTAATCTCTAACTATTGCGTAGTTGTCCATATAATAGTCTTCCAAAGGATAATTTGTCGATGGTGTTGAAGACTATCTTTTTTCCCTTTACCTTTTCTTTCTTTTGTCAGTTTTGTAACATCTTCAATTTGTTGAGATGTTGAAGCATTCCTTAGAACAGGGCTCCTATGGATAGGAACATCTTGCTGAAGGAACCTATAATGGCTTCCATGTTTGATTCCAGTCAGATAATTTGTTCAACAAATTGCTATTTTGTTCGTCAACATAAGATTGTACTGAACTCAAATTGTTATCTACATAATGTTGCATGCTAAATTGCATGCCCTGGTAGTGTTCTTTCTGCTATTGTTGTTGTTGTTGGAAGAATTATTTTTGGTTGTCAAGAAGTTTTTGGTATTATATTTCTTGTATTTGCGATTCTTCAGAAATGTGTGCCCTAAATAAAGTATAGTAAAAAGTTGGAATATCCGTAGGTTGCATGCTAGATTGCATGTGATGATAGTGGTCTTGTTTCCACTTCTGTTGTTGTTCAAATAATTCTTTTTTTTATTTTGAAGAATTGTTTGGTAATGGCTTTCTTGTCTCCTAGATTCTTCAAAAATATTTGTTTTTAAGTTGTTGCACAAACCCGAGACATCTGATACTATATGTTGCCTATATATGTTCAGCATCTCTTCCATTTCGTCCCTAGTTACATCGAGCCAATATGAGTAGAACTGGGTCCAGCTCCAATTGAACCAGATGTCCTTGAAGTACCAGGACCAATCGGCATGTCATCAGTGTTTTCTGGGATTTGTGGGGTTACACTGTTCAATTTCCCAACTACAATGCAATTTAGTATATTATGGTAGTTATCTTGTGGCAATGAAAGAGTTGTATACCATGGTTCCTGCAATTTTTCTTCTACGGGCTGTAACAATGCAAGCACTTCAATCTATAATTGTAATGAAATATTTCAATGAGTTATTATGATTTTTTTTTTGGGAAAGGACAAAAATATATAATTAAATGAACAATGTAATAAATAAATATAAGTAAACAATTAAATTACCTCTTGTGTAGTCAAGAATTGTTTAACTATTTTTTCAGATAATATTTTGTTTAGTTTCCACCTGTGCATCCTTGGACACTGTAATGTTTTTCTCTTGTGTAGTAAAAAAATTGTTTATCTATTTTTTTGGATAATATTTTGTTTGGCTTCCATATGTGCATCCTTGGACACTGTAATGTTTTATATCTACGGTGTCCAAATTTTAGGCCAACTTGTCGAAATGCATCGTATATCCAGTACTGAAAGATAATTTAAAATAAATATTAGACATATACGATTTATACAACTAAAGTAAACTATATATACATTGGTGAGTAATAAAAGAATAGGAGAAAAGTAACTGTAATGCAAGTGGATATCCATGTATATTTACATTTGTTTTGTTCATTCTATTACATTCCCTATACTAGTTCCAGTTGGGGTTCTTGTAGTGAGTTTGATAAAACAAAACATGCTCTACGGCCCCATGGATACTGAAGGAAGTCATGAAGGTGTTCAACCATACCTAGAGTTTTGTAATCAATGTATCTTCCAGTAAGTTTTATATCACATTCTACTAACATCACCGGTCCAAGTTTAAATTTATTTTCTTGATCTTCACATAGATGGAATGCTTCAAAAATCATTCGCATACTAATTCTTTTCGTACCATTAAAGTATTTATTTCAAAGCCGATCATTGCTAAAGTCAAGATTCATATATACTTCGTAGCAAGGTAAGCCGGTGATAAGACAAAATCCTTGCATATCGAAGCATGCCAAATGTTCATCTAACTTTACCCAAATTTCGTTGTCTTTGCTACAATTGACGAATCACATTATAAATTCATGAATTAATTTGTTGTTAAATTGTTGTTCTTCTTCCTCTCTACAAATAATTTCACATATAAATTCGTGAAAATTGCTACACATTAAAGATGCTTGGCGATCTGTATTGATAAGTTCTACAAAATCTTTAAGATACTGATAATTTGGATATTTAGTTATCGTAGCAGAAAACTATTGGTTTAAAAACAATATATATATTCCAAAGACATCTGAAAAAATAATTAACAAAAGAAAGTTGGAGTTACCGAAAAATATCAAAACATATTCAATGTGAGAAACCACAAATAATATATGTTTGGAAAAAATTAATTGGAATGAAAATTAGTGCATTAGGATTCACTATACATGAATTATTTTAATTGTGTAATCATCATAATATAATTTCATAGCCTAAACAATATATTAAATAATACGTAAGTGAGAAGGAAATTATCTTTTTAGAATCGTAATAACGAAATGTAACTACACAAAAGTATATGGAAAATAAAGACACAAAACTCATAAAAAGTGAGTGTGAAGCTTTTTTGTCTCATTTAATGGGTGTTACAAATATTACAATAGTTTTTTCTTAAGTAAAACCATTGTGACCTTTACAAATAACTACAAAAAGAAGGGTGACATGTTTCATTTAGTTAGTGAACAGAAAATCGCACTGAAGAGTAAAAAATCAGAATTGCACTGTCATTTGAGCTTTTGAAGTTGAAGTTGAAGAAGTTATAAGTCGTAGGATGAAGTTAGAAATAGTACTTGTTACGAATTGTCTATGAGAATAGGTCCATACATTGTAAGTATAAATTCATGAATTTTAATGCATAGCGTGAGAAATGTATATTTTGTGTTGATGAAAAATTGAAATTACAGATAAAAGAGATTAAACGTTGGGTAATAAAATAATTGAAATAATGTATAGTCACAAAACATGTAATCTAAATATATGTTAATGCCTTAATACTACCGTTCTTTCATATATAAAAAGCAGATTATATTTATTAAAATTTAGATGAATAAACACGGAAAACAAAACTTTGGAAAATAAAGATATACAATCATAATACTGTTAAAATTTACCTTCTTTATGTGTAATTGAGAAAGCTCCCGTAATCAAATAGAATAACATAATTTCAAACAAGAAAAACTTGCAAGACCCATCCATCAAATGCAATAGTTCATAATAAAGTATTTAAGCAATATGAAATTAAAAAATAGCATTAATAAACAAGTAATAAGCATATAGCTGGCGAACATTAGATTCTTGTTTCGCTGACAGTGATGCCCGAGATGTGCAGACACATGGGTCAGGTGTCCGTCTAAGGATATAAGTGTTCAGATTGCGCACATATGGTTTAATTGTACGAAACTTCATAACCTTTACACATTATTATATTTATGTCTCAATTTTTGTATCGTATTTTTATTGTCAAGTTAACATACATTCTACTTCACTAGGGTTTGTCTTTAAAATGTTAAAAATAAGAATGTGACGAAGAAACAAGTTAAGAATGTAAGTGTGATAATGAATAAAATTCAATGACCTTTATTGTAATTAAAATATAGTGTATTTGTGTAAAAAAAATTTGTAAGGTGTACGCAACCTTGTGGACACGGTGTCCGCACTGTACGGACATCGTGTCCATAACTGTGTGGACACCGTGTACGCAGTAGAGATCATTGTCCGCTGCGGACACCGTGTCTGCAGCGGATACCGTTATGTTGGGACACCAACGTTAGATCTATGCTACTGTGCAGATTTGTGTAGGCAAAGGAGTGTGGGGATAAATTTTTTACCTTTTAGTTGATGAGGTAGGTGGTGGTGGTGTTTTGCAGAAAAAGATGAAAATTGAGATGATGATAGAATTGTGTGGTGGAGAAGATATGTTAAATATAAATGGTTATATATTTTATTAATATAATAAAATTTTAAATATTTATTTAATTTAAAATGGTTTTACATTAATTAAGAAACATAATTTTCATTTTTTTAGTTTTTATAAAATATAATAACAAATGCAAGTACAAAATGATGATCACACAACTTCATTACATTTAGGTTTAGATTCAATTGATAAGTTAAAAATAAAATAGAATTTTGTGATTGTTTTATGTTCTGAATTTTGTAGTTATTGTTTATAATTTGTGTGGTAATATATGAATATGAATTGTAACTTCTTGTTAAAGTAAGAGATGAAGAAAAAAAGTAATATAATTGAGATATAAAAAATTAACAGTAGAAAACTGAAATTAGAACTTGAGAAGTTTTGGAAAGTGTAAGTGGTAATTATAATACGTTTCTATGGTTGCAAATGTAAAAAATGAAGTATTGAGGTCAGCTATTTATAGAAGATTTATAGAACAAGCTGTTGATTTTTTAATTAGATTTGAAGTATATAGTTAGAGTATTTAGAACACTTAGATAAGCTATTTGAGCGTAAACGGGGTAAAGTTAGAAATGCTTGTTTTGTTACTGTCTGCATTGAAGAAAACTAAAATACTATATCGGTGAAAATTGAAATTGTATTTATTGTGTTTCAAATGTTATTTTTTTGTTTAAAATATTTTAAAGTTACAAGTAGAAAATTAATTAAAACAATTGAAGTTAAAAATGTTTATGTGTTTTATATGTTTAAAATAGATGAAGGCAAGTTTGGACGTAGTGAAAATGTTTAATTTTGTAGTTAAGAAAAACGTGAATAAAACGAATTGGTAATTTTAAAAATAGAAGAGAAATTATATTTTTTTTTTGTGTATTCTTACGGAGCGTTTAAACTAAATTATGAAATTTAATTGTCGGAAATGAAAAGTATTAATAGTCATGTGTTAGTTTAAAAATATTTATTGTACAAAGGAAAGCTACCATGTCGTAGAAAATAACTCGTATTTTTCTATAAATATATAAAGTTAAATAGCTAGTACTAACAGACGATCAAGCTATTGAAAACATATTTATTGGAATAAATAATAAATGGAATGAGAATTTTCAATTTATTTAATCGAAATGAATATGTTATTATGAAAACTTTATAACTTAGTAAAGTAATATTTGAATTTATATATAGATGTGTGTATTGAAATTATGTAAACAAAAATGAGAAGAAGATCAAGGTAATTAAACTACAAAATATTATTGAAGTTAAGTCTAGTGAACAAATTAATGACGGTCGTATATTAAAGTATTAGTAAGTTACGAAATTTAGTTATCATGAATGAAAATTGTTAATAAAAACATGTCAGTTTAAAAATATCTATTATGCGATGAAAAGTTGGTATGCTCTAGAAAATATCTAGCATTAAATATATTAGAAGTTAAATATTTAGCATTGGGCTATGGAAGAAGTATTTAGAAATATTTGTTATAAAATATTAAATATGTGTAATTTATAAAATGAGAAATATATATATGGAATCAAGTTGTGTTTTTTTAGTAGGGATGACTTTCTTTTTTTTATATGTATGAAATGAAGTTGTGTTTTTTTATAATAGAATTGAATGTTTTCTAGAATTAAATTAATTAGTAAATGAATACGAGCTTTTGTAATTTGTATAAATATTTTTGAATTATTAAATTAGAAATAAGTGAAATTGTATTTAGTTCGGGTAAAATGTAAGCAAATATTATCACCTAAATTTATTAAGTAGAATAATGAAATATTTATTTTTTGGCAAAAAATAAGAAATAAAGCAATAATTTCAAAAATGCAAAGTTATTTTTGTTTTAGGAAATCACAGCATAGAGTCACACAACATGAAGTGCATGGAATACACATCCGTGCTGCGAGGAGTGAAAACTTCCATAGTGTGGAGTTATAATCCGCACAAGTGGAGTATATTCCGCTTGTGCGGAGCATAACTCCGCACCGCTCTGTGCGGAGCGTGACTTCGCATAGTGCGGAGTTATACTCCGCACAAGTGGAGTATATTCTGCTTGTGCGGAGCATAACTCCGCACCGCTCTGCGCGGAGCGTGACTTTGCATAGTGCGGAGTATAACTCCGCACAAGTGGAGTATATTCTGCTTCTGCGAAGCATAACTCTGCACCGCTCTGCGCTGAGCATGACTCAGCATTGTGCGGAGTTTTCCCTATGTGCTACATGGAGTTTTTCTCCACGCTACTCATAGACAGACTCCGCACATCATGGAGCCACACTCTGGGCACAGTGTATATTGATGGAGAGTGTTTTCCGCGAGATGTGCGGTTGTTCTATTGAACTTAAACAATTTTATTTTGTTTTCCCTTTTATGTTCATGAAGAGAGAGCAAAACTAAAGAAGAATAACAAAATACATATAACAAAACACAATGTATACACCGTTAAGTAACAATTGAAAAAAAAAATCCGAATGAAGACACACGTATATAAATAAATATAATTAATATTTAAGTCATTTCATTGAAAATATTTTTACATTAATATTGTAGGTGTTGGATGTTAGCTGATGTCTCGTTGGTGATTCATTTAGAATTTCTGCGTGGACTGGTTTGAAATTTCGGTTTGTATTTAAAGTTATGACTTGATTTTAATTGAAAATAGGTTCAAAAGGCAAAGAGATGTGCCAGTGATTTGATGAAAATTTGGATTAAAGCTTTACAATGTAAAAAATGGAGACAAATGGGTATGAAGTAAAGCGTTGGACTATTTAATATATATGCTAAATACATAAGATGTTGAAGAGTTACAAGCCAAACTACAAACGATGTTTAGTTCAATAACTGATTCACTGGTAAATTAAAGCGAGATTCTAAAATTCATACATCAACTGTAGAATTCAAGTTCATTTGAATGAGAGAAAATGCACAAAAACTATATCCTTTGACAAAACCCACTTTCAAGTTGCACCATTTATCCAATGCTCTAATTTCTGCATCATTCAGTAAGAAGTTATTGAAGCTAAAAATAGAGGAAAGAGTTACACGACATCTATGTACATAGGCAATTTTTTTCCCTTCATTGCTAAAGAAGAAATACATGCATCATTGCCTATTGTTACAAAAATAATTCAGAAAGCGGTCATTTATGTTTTTGTTTCAAGTTGAAGACATTGGTTTGCTCATAGGTGTCACAACTTGTGTAAGGTTTTTTTATTTATTTATTCTGAATTTGTTTCGGTAGTTATGGCTGATTCTTGAAAGAGAGATCTTTTTGTACTTCGTCGAGTGATTTCTTTACTCTGTGTAGAAGGTTCACTTATTTGGTTGTACATTTTGTTCTTGCTTTTTACATTTTTCTTCCTTAGAGCTTTCCTGGGTCTCATAACTTGTGATAGTTGAAGTTGTATTTGAAGTATTGCTATCAGTAATTGCTATGATGATTTCAAATCGGTATTCAGGTGGAATGTGGCGTTTTTCTGTCACTTTTAGGTAAAACAGTTGTTCTGTTTCGCTTTCCACTTTCATGATGTTGTTCAAGTTCTGTTTCGCTTTCCACTTTCATGATGTTGTTCAATTCTGCATTTGGTGTATGTGATAGATCAAATATGTATTAACAAATTCGTATTTTTTTTGTAGGAAGTAATATATGAAAATTTTAGAGCTCAGGTTTTACCTCAATAGAATAATTCATTATTACATTGGCATTTGTTTCCAGTAATGTTTCTGTAGCGTCTCCCATGATAGTTGCATCCAGTGATCCTGATTTGTCTTCAAGGTGGACCAAAGCGTTTACTCTATAAATATTTTTGGTTAGAAATATGCATTACATAATGTTTGAATCAAGAGTTGTAAAGATTTAAATATATGTCTAACTATGGAAATTATCTTGGGACAGTTTTTGCTTGTTCATATTTGCAAAATCTGCATTTGTGAGTTTCTCCAAAATCTGCATTGGATATCCTTTTGCAATTACTGCAAGACATGTACCAAAAATTTTATTTTTTGTGTTAATTCTCCATCGAGCACTCACCCAATAGAATTGTTTTGGAGATAAAGATGTATATATAATTAAATGAAAAGGGTATTAAAAGTGTAATATTTAGTATATATAAAATATAGAAATAATGTATATATGTTTTTTATTACATGAAGCAATTTATAATTACTCCCAGATAGATTCCCAGCAAATTAGCAATTGGCATAAAGTTGTTCTCTATTGGAGGCGTAAATTTGGGTAGGCTAATAGACACAAATGGTTTATTTTCTATCTGTTTGTTCAGCGTTTCTCTGTTAGTTTCCTCCCACCATGCAGGGAACAATTATATGTTTAGTTCTGTATAGAGTTTGCAGAAATACATGTTTGTTGAATATGTTTTACTACCAATTTTTGTAGTCCGCAACAACAAGCAATTTAGCATCAACGAAAAAAATGTTGTTTACTTTGGTAGAAAGAGTGATACATGCATGACAAAATTAGGAAGAATTTCCATATTTTGGTTTTTAAAAATAAAAATAACACTGTAAATATATTGGTATTAGTATAATGGACTTACCATTGAATGAAGAAATTTTGAGATTTGTAGCCCATATTATAGGTCTATTTGCTAGATTTTCAAGTATTTTAATGTTTTCTTCTTCAACAAAGCTGACCCATAGGGTTAGTATTACAGTTCGGAATTCTTTGTCAATTAAGACAACATCTTATAGAGAGGCGTATGTGACAAATTTGGTTTGAATGAGTCGTTTCTATCGTATGTGTATAGCTACACATAGCACACCTGCAAGAAAGATAGGAAAAGTTTACTGTGTATATGTTTTTTGTATGTGTACAGTAAAAGTGACATGAAAAAATAAAATATTAAAAAACAGTAATTTCAAATCAAAAGCTTAATTATGTTTGTGTTTTTGTCCATGTGTTTCTCTAGTTCATCAAACGGAGTAAGTTCATGTTTTGAGAATAGAAAGTTCAAGTGGTCTTCATGTAGTTATTCAATTTTTGTTCTTCCAGTTATGGTCCAAGTTTTTTCTCCAGGTGAATTCCGAAATTCACTTTTGATAGCCTTAACGGTTGCATTTGAGATAATATATGTGTTTCCCAGTCTAAACCGATCATGTAATGCAGTAATATTTGCATCATACATTGTTGCTGTTACTTTATTTCCCTGTTTGATTTTAGAAAAATAAAGAAATATTAAGAGAAGATATAAGAATAGTGAAAGGCTAAAAATTATTAAATAGGCAGTATAGATATACTTCTAAATCCATGAGTGTGAGATTTTGATAACGGTTGTTGGAATTTTGAGCAGTTTTAGGAGATTGCTTTCCTGCGACTATAATTTTGGTTGACAAATTAGTTTTTGAAATTGAAATTTGTGGAATGAACTTATAAACTGAAGCCATTATTGATATCTATAAGTAATTTGAAGACTAAATTAAAGCACAAGTTAGTGTAAAAAAAGGAAGAATGGGGACCTTATCTCCGTGTAGCATGGAGAGAACATGTCTCCGCACAGCACAAAAAAGGTCTCCGTGCTAAAAAAGACAACGCGTGCAGCACGGAGAAGGTCTTCATGCTGCACAGAGACTGGTTGTCAGCATGGATACGGAGTCTTGCCATGTACAAGGCTGAAAAAATACTTGAAATGAGCACAAGGTAGAATTTCTCAAAATAAAGCTACTATAAATGGGAATGATTAATTTTTCTTAGTTTGCATTTTTGAAGTTGAAGTTGAAGTGTTGAGGTAAAGTATTTATAGAATATGTACAAGAGAGGTCATAATTTAATAAATATTAATCGTAAAATATCTTATACTATTGGAAAAGAAATTATCCAGATGTCAATTGTGAAATATCTACTATAGGAAAAGAAATTTGATACATCTGTATCTGTTTTTTGTTTAAGAAAATAGGTTGCACTTCGTTAGTATAGTTTTTTGCATATTTACTTGTATCTATTTTTTGCACAATGCAAACGAATGAATTATAATTTGAATTGTATAAATTGTATGATAAATCTTATTATGTTTCTAATTTTGTCAGCCAAGAGTATAAAAGTAATAACTATTTTCTTATTTTACTTAATTTAAACATATAAATTTACAAAAACTTCTTCAAGATCTTGACAATAATAGTTCCAAAAAATTTACAGTTAAATAAGTAAGACTTAAAAGAAATTGATACTTATAAATTAAATGTGAATTTTTTCTCTTTAGTTGTATTCTGTAAATAGTAGAAAAGAATTTACAGATGAAGATGAATACATCCAAGGAGTTCTATTGGCACTTAAAGCTTCAAAGCGATTGTAAATTCCAAAGTCAAATTTACAGATAGGATTGTTGCAAAATATCAGTGCTTTTACATTGAAATAGAAAATGAAATTGTAGTTTTATATAACTCAACTCAACAAATACTTAGTTTATATATTATTTTCCTTCTTGAACAATAGCTCAAGGAAATTCTATGTAAGCTCAATTGTTAATAGTACTCATGTAGGGTAATTCAAGTGTTAGATAACTCGGCATATCCAAGTCATATAACACCTAATTTTCATTTATGTTTTGTAATGGCTATGTTTGTCTGCGTCCCTTATTGCTGCTTTTTGCTTTGCTACCATTCGAAGCCTTAGCCTCATCTGTATTGTGTTCATCTTTTTCGATGCCAACTGATTAAATATCTCAGGATGACCTCGTTTTACTTCCATGTTGTCAAACACCATTTGTAGTATTCTTAACTTGGCTGCAATCAAAACGTAGCCTTATTTAAATTTAGCGTCAAGAATCACACTAAAACTATTTGAACTAAAATAAGGGCAACAAAAAGGTACTATATTTCACTTATGAAGAAGTAGTTGGAGTTATGCTCTAAACTATAATACTTGTTTTTTATTTGGATGATTATGCAGTATTCCATGTTGATATGTTCTCTAAACAAATAGTCATTTATTTAACTGCTAAAAAGAAAATCATTCTTACTTTCAAAAGTCAGTGGCCCAACCCTCTATCATCTGTTGTTCTCTGTACGTGTAAAATGGGTACTTATAACACAAATTCGTATTACAAACTTGTTAGATGTGAACACGAAGTAACACAAATGAACAGTCAAAAATAGCAAAAAAATGGATTTAGCCCAATTGCTTCTTCAATGTTGAATTTCATTTTCATTACTATGTATCCTATATATGCAATTATGACTTTATTAATTAGAACTTTTGACAAACCATTGGAACATTGTTTCTATAAAAAATGATGCAAAGTTTTTTTCCAGATATTGGTTAGTTACAAAGCTAATCAAATGGATAACAGTGGAAGCTACACCAAGCACTCTAAAACCTCTTAGTCACTTATTAATATTAGTTTACTTCTTTTTCTTTTTACCCTTTGCCTGCATATTTAATGAATGATTGGATAAGTTTAAAAAATTAGATGAACGAGTTTTTGCGTGCTAAATTTTCCATTTCAACTCCTTGTTCTTTAATCATAATTTGAGTTAATTAAATGATAATATCAAATAAGCAGCTTACATTAAATATCTATCTTCACTAATTTCTTTATAACAATTTCACAAACACATCACTCTTTAGTTCTCGTCACCTTTCAATAGCTTCCTTTCCTTTATTACTATTTCCAACTTTACCAAACCGAAATTTTAATTAAATTTTAATTCCTAACTTACTTAGATTTTAGCCAAACAAGACTTCAAATTGGAGCAAAGATGAAATAGTTGAAATCTTGAAGATTCCTATATATCATTTTTGTAAATTAAACTCCTATCTTCTAATTTCTCATCTAATTTTTCTATGACAATTTTACAAACACAAACAACTCTTTAACTTCCATCAATCTTTAATGTGTTGCTTTGCTTTATTACTATTTCCAACTCCACCAAACCTTTGACTCATAGAGGAAATTTTCAACCAAATTAAAATGTCTAACTTACTTATATTATATTATTCTAAGAGCAAAAATAAAATGGTTCCAAACTTCAAGATTGCTAGTGTTTCATTTTCCTTCCTATGTCGTCTTCTTTTCGTCCTCCTTATTTTTGTCTTTTATTTTGTTTTTCACGATCTCTCAATGTCTCTCAACCTTTCTTTTTCTTTCTTCTTCCCTCTTCTCTCGATTTCTCTCCACTCTTCTTTTCGTGCTCTCTGTACAATTTTTATCA
Source organism: Fraxinus cuspidata (assembly GCA_903798385.1). Lineage (NCBI taxonomy): Eukaryota > Viridiplantae > Streptophyta > Magnoliopsida > Lamiales > Oleaceae > Fraxinus > Fraxinus cuspidata. The sequence continues at coordinate 5,601 of CAIGRP010086787.1, read as the reverse complement.
TCTTGTGTATAAAATTTTAAGCCTACTTTTTATCACCCAAAAAAATAAATTTTAGGCTTACCTTTTAACAATACCATAGACAATATAGAACAAAATCCTCCTGAAAGATTTGTGTATACCTAACGGAAGACAGAGAAGGACGAAAACATAAAAGTAAACAAAAATGAAAAAACCGAAAGCAGGTTGCAAAAAAAAGTGAAATGAAAAAGCAAAAATAAAACAACAATGAGTAGAAATATACCTTTAATGTCAATCACGATAATCAACAAATACGTCGAAGACAAAGAATTAATCACGATGATCAGCAAATACGTCCAAGATAAAGAAGAGCAAGAAGAGGGGATTTCTACGTCAGTTTCGTTTTCATAAATATTTTATGGGTATGAGCTCTTAAAAATGTATACAGCCGGACACAAATAAACTATGTTGGAGATATTTTTCCATATGACGTCATTTCCATCCAGATATTTTATGTGGACAATTAAAAACTAGTGAGTGAACAGTAACAAACCGATTTGGGGTGTGAAAACAAGGTTAAAAAATGAACAGTGAACTTTTATTCAGTCTTTTATATAAAGGCAATGATTATGCACTTGCATACGCATAAAGATGGTGTCACGGCTAATGCACAATTGTATTTATAGTAAGAAATTCAACCATTAACTGGTGCAAGTATCTTCCATATGCAACATAAAGGTTCTCACATAATCAAAACAGCTATGAACAATATATGCTAATGTCAAGTCGGAAAATAGCATAGTTTACAATCTTTTCAATTCTCACTAAAATTTCAAGTATGAGCACACCCTACACACTTAAGTCAAGAAACTCTTAAAGACAATAGATTGATATACTCTTAAAATTCTTAACATGCTTTCAAAAGTTTCTTGCTCTCTCCTTGTTCCTAATTAACCACAAAATAAAAAAAAAACCAAATTCTCGTATCTACACACACTCGTTAAACTCGAAGGATTAACTACAATGTTATTGATGGATTGGGGGTAAATTTTTCAAATATTAATGTCTAACTCAGTTAGATCTAGAAGTTGGCATTCTCATTAGAGGAGAGAAGATAATTCATCATGTACCAATAGTAAACATTAGTAAAGAGGCAATAGTCTTAAATACTTAATCCTTTCCTAGAATGGAGGTTACAAACCGGTCTATGAAAAAAATTAACGACTTAACGTCAATGCCATAGATTCATTACCTAATGTATTAAATCTTAATAAATTTTTTATATTTTATTTTTAAATTGATTCATACCTATGAAATATACAGACGTAGTAGAGAATTGATATGAACTTTTGAATAACACCAATGGAACTTTCGATAACATGCATATAAAATGAAAAATATTATTTTCTGCGTATCAAAATATTGTTTTATAAATAAACGAAATAAGTTAGGAAATTACTGAATGGCAGGAAATTGTAATAATTTTTCAAAGATCATAAAATATACATGTGAGGATGTTGTAGTTCTATGAATGTATAAAGGAAAGAATTTCCTTATAGACATACATGAGTTGTGCGAACTATCTGTGGTTGATGGTTTCAGTAGAACTTTTAGAGATTTGCTTGTTTTTACTCTTGCTTTTATTGTCATTGCAAAGTACAATCTAATTGGAAATTGAGTCTGCAATGCCTGGACACCGTGTACGTACTGCACAGATACGACGCGAACACGGTGCCCGTACACTAGGCATCTGGTGTCCGCATGGTCTGGTGTACGGGTGGACACCAGATACCTGGTGTACGGGCACCATGTCCTCGTGTCTGCGCGGTGTCCACAATGCCTGGACATCACGTCCGCATAGCGCGGACACGGCGCCCTTGTCCGTGTAGTGCGGAGCAGAATTTTTTTTTTTACCAATAACATTTTCATTAAAGTTTCAACTAACATTTTGAGATACATACATTTTTCATAAAAAAATCATTCTCTCTCCTTGCTTATGATTAATGATTTAATGCAGTAAATTATTAAAAGTTTAAATTTTTATTGTTAAACATGAAGCGCAGGAACAATTCTAGGAATGTTGTTGCAACAAACTTAACTTGTATATGAACTTTCAAATAAATAAAAATACAAAAAATAAGAAATAACCAACAGTGGGAGAATAAACGTTGAGGAAAAAATTCAGGTTTAAACTCGCCGCGCTGCGGGGATAGATCGAGCAAATTTTCTGGGTTTCTTTGGGGTTCTTTTGTAGAGTGGACACCGCGACAAAATGGAGCTGGAGACAACGAACAATGGAGGACTGTGACAACACGAAATTGGTTGTCGCGATTTGTAGAGAGAATCTACTACTTTTAGTGCACCATAGTTTCGGAGTGAAATAAAGACTTTGATTCCTCTCTTGTTAGTTTGCTTCTCCAATACAAACGATATATGGAGAAAATATTTATAAAATATCAATTGCAACTGGACGGCTGAGGAAAATATATACCAACTACTCAACAAATATAACTATATATGGAGGAAAATATCAAATGCAATCCACCTGTCCAATTAACAATACAAAACCATGGGGACAAAAATGAATAGTAAAAAGGGAATAGAAAACATAATTTAGGGAATTAGGAAGTGACTGTAGCAAAACCAGATGAAAAGAGGATAAATGTGAAAACTCCTGTGACAAAAATGAACAGTAATTAAATAATTTCCTCTTTTAAGGTAACGAGGGATATGATCAACTTAGATGAAAAGAAAACAATCCTTTCAATAAAAAGAACTGAGCATATTAGCCTTACATTACTTTTTAATTTAGATTTAAAAAAAAAAAGGCGTACGAGCATACAAGTTGACAATATATTTCAATTCAGTAAAGAAGAAAAGAAGTACTTGAATTTTGTAGATGAACATTGTGCAAGTTTTTATTATTTATTGCCGAATAATGTTATTTATCACCAGTGGTATTAGAGCATCAATTTATATGGCATGTGTGTGATATTAAGTCCCTGTTTGGTTTGGTTTAAAATTCAATTAAAATATCAAGTCAAAGTCAAAAATTAATTTTAATCACACATTTTATGGGATCCACAACTTTTTAACCACACATTTCATCATTTTTTATCAAAATCTACTAAAAAAATTCAATTTTAATCTCTATCAAACATGGGCTAAATGATAAGTTCAATTGTTATGAGATTTATTTAATTGAATATGTCATGTGTTGGCACCTGGTGTTTAGTACCAATGGTAATTAATATTATTACTCTTTATTGTCACGTCATGATATCATTCCCACTTTATATGAATCTATATGAAGAAAAATATTTGGAATTTGGTACTCCATTAATTTTGCCAAAATTTATTCTGGATTGATATTATAAAAAATGTTTCGTAAATTGATTCATATTAATGATTCAAACTTATCTGATAAGCTTTGATTATTATGGATCCACCAATCACGTGCCTACCACTCCCCAGATATTGCCATAGAGAAAGCACGAGATTTTTAGTTATAAGTAAATAATTAACACGCCCAAAATTACCCAATTACGGGTAGCTAAATCAAAACATAATGATTATCCCAAAAATAAGCAGTAAAAAGGTAAAATAAACCATGATTGAAATCCATGAATAACAACTGGATTCAGTCAAAACAAATTTTATTCTGTTTTGATTTATCTTTTGGCTCCTTCTTTTTCCTTCTATAATCAGTACTGATTTATGAAAAACGTTGAAACGTGCACATTAATTATTTACTTTATTTAGTTTTAATTATTTGACTTATTTAAATAAAACCAAACTTAGTGACAGATAATCAAATTTTTAATAGGGATTAGAAGTCAAAATGAAGTTTAATTATAATATGAAAAAAAAAAAGACATTTGCTTGGTGCAGGGTTTGTTAATTTCCCCGTACCATACTTGCACCAAATCAATATAATGTACAAATTTTAGCTAAGTAATTGTGCGCGTGCGTCTATTCTTATTTTTGGAAATTCAAATGTCAACTCTCTAAAATGAGTAAAAGGATATTTCTGTTAGACCACCTTCATATATCTTTTAAATATAAGATACTTTTTATTTTAAAGAGTCGATATTTAATATAAATTTCAAAAATAGCGAGTTTTACTGAACCTATTCTACATGTAGCAAGTTGATCTTCAATTTCTAAAAGTGAGCAAATTAGGGTTTGTTCTTCGTATTTCAGTTTTGAGTTTTGAATTCATTTTGAGTTTTGTGTTTTGAGTGTCCATTTGAAATTACTAAAAACGTGTTCTTTTTGTCATTTTGAAAAATTGTTTTCAAAAATAAAAAAATGAAGTTTTGGCTTGGTTTTAACTGAAAACAATCAAAACGACTTTTTTTTTTTTTTTTGCATTTTTTTTTTTTTTTGTAAATTTTAAACTTGTTTTTGAAATTTTATCAATTTTAAACTCGTTTTTGGAAATTCGTTTCTGAAAATAGGTAAGTAAACGTGTTTTCAGTGTTTTCGAAAACTGAAAATGGTATGAAAACAACAAAGAGAACATGCCCTTAATCTCCAACATATTTTTGGATTTGTGCCTCTCAATGTCTCACAAAGTGACAATGTGGTTGCAAGCATAGATTTAGAAGCAGATTGATAAGAGTTGAATACAAAAGGAACACTCCTCTGAAACGAAGTCAATTTTGCCTATAAGCAGATTAATTTGAAGAAGAACTAACACAACCAAACTTAATACTAGACTTAGGATGAGATTGCCATGAATGAGATAGTAAGCCTAGTTTATGACACAAAATTAATGTTGCCGCGCTTGAGGGCAAAAAGCTGTCAAAAAAGGTAGTATTAGAGGAAGCAAGCAGGGTGATTCCAACCAAACAGGCAAGTCTTTCGCCAGACTAATTTGTTATTCCAGATACTAATTGTTTGGGTTATAACTCATAATTAATCCACAAAGATCGATTTCATTTAAAAATTTGGTATCGCCCTTGTTAAAACATAATAGTCAATTCAAGTTCAGAAGCAAAACTTAGCTTCGTAAAGTTGAATATATATAGTTTTCATGATCGGGAAAAAATTGCACGATGATAATAAAAAGGTTGAAATCAACTTACTCCTTTTCAAATGTTGGACACTAACTTGATCTCAAAGCAGTATTCGGAACAAAGTCGCTCTTACGATGCAATATTTTCAAGATTTTAAAGATTTCCAGTGGCGGATCTAGTACCCGACGAGCACCAAAGGCCATGTGTGCTGAATCCGTCGAGAACAAATATTTTTTTTGTTGCCAATAAATAAATTTTTTAGGTTATATACCTGATAATTCATTTTATTTTCAAACATATTTGGTAGCTCAGCTGGTTAGATTTCACATCCAAATTGGAAGTTTCGGTATTGAATTTCTTCCAAACCAATTTGAAGTGCAATTTTTTAAAATCTACGGCCCTGTTCTCTTTACCATTTTCAAGTCGTTTTCTATTTTCGATTTTCCAAAACAGCGAAAACGCGTTCTCTTTCCCATTTTCGAAAATGCATTTTTGAAAACAAGTTAAAAATTTATAAAGAAAACACAAAACGACAAATTTGTCGTTTTGAGTGTTTTCAGTTATAATCAAGTCAAAATTTTCAAAACTTGTTTTTGGTGTTTTCAAAACAATTTTTCAAAAT
>CAIGRP010086779.1:0-15158 GCA_903798385.1 Fraxinus cuspidata | reverse complement strand
ACTGAGGCTGAATATCGTGCTATGTTAGCTGTCTGTTTCGAGATTGTATGGTTGCGAGGTCTTCTTGCAGAACTTGGTGTTTCTCAATCACGACCTACGCCATTCTTTGGGGACAATACTAGTGCTATTCAGATTGCGGCTAATTCTGTGTTTCATGAACGCACTAAACATATTGAGGTGGACTGTCATTACATGCCTATGATTCCAATGTCATTGCACTTCCTCATGTTTCCACTGCTCAACAGGCCGCATATATCTTCACCAAATCCTTGACTCGCCATCGTCATAACTTTCTCGTCAGCAAATTAATGCTTGTGGACTCACCAACATCAATTTAGGGACGAAGGTATCAAAGGATATTCACTATTTAATTTAATTATTAGTTTCCATTTATAACCCGCATAGAATCAGGGNTATTCATTATTTAATTTAATTATAGTTTCCATTTATAACTCGCATAGAATTATGGATTTTTTTGATTGTATAACATAAAATTTTTCTTTGTATATCTTTGTAATATTCTTTGTAATACACATGAGAAAAGCATTCTCTGCAAAATTATCAGGAAGTACATAGAAAGTTCTGAAACGAACAAAAAGGAAAAAGGAAAATGAGAACTCTAGCAAAATTTACTTACAATTAAGGTGCTCGTGAAGTGTTCCATTTGATCCATATTCAAATACCAGCATCCTTGTAAATGGACTGCTTTCTCTACGATACCATAGCAATTTTCTTGTATTTTCATGATTTAATCTTGCCAAATCTGCCACCTGAATTATGTAATTACGTAAAAATTCTCAAAGCACATCTTCAACCAATAAACAAGTTCCACCATTCCATAATGTGCGTAAAAAAGCAGTAACAAAATGTTTAGTGGAACGAGAAAAAGGCACCTCTTTCTGAAAATAAAGTTCGAGGAAGCATGTCGGAGAGAGTGTATCTCGTGCAATCCCGCTACAGGGACAACGTCTACAAAAAAAAAAAAAAATTTATTTCCCACCAAACAAGGACTATACAATAATTTTGCATGTAATTTAAAATTTTTTTTCTTTTATATTTTAACTAACACATACCGAATTAGTTTAATCACATCTTATTGATGAATAATAAGTTGGTTCTCTATCTTTAAAAAAGTTTAAATTGATCACAACTTTTAATTATACTTGTATAATCAATCCTTTGTTAAAAAAATATATTTTTACTAAATTATCATTTAATCCTTGTACATACATATTTCACTTCAAATTTCTAAATATCGATTCAAATTGGGAATGATATATGGTCTCAATGAAGTTTAAAATATAAGAATTAACTGATAATTTAAAAAATACTTGAAAGATTTTTATTGTTAAAAAATATTTGTACATAGTATTAAAAATAATTGTAAAAATATTATTTTTTTAGGTTGGGTCAAATATAAAAGATAGTTATATTGATGTAATGTAGAACAAAGAGATAATACACAAAAATGATTACAAAAGTTTAGCATCTATCACTTTGTAAATATTATCTAAATACTATCCAACATAACATCTATTCTCTCTATCTATAATTTTTATTTTCAATCGAAAATTATTATTATTTTAGAGGGGTTATTAATTTATTGATAGATTACGTGAAATCATTTTTAGCTAACGCTACAAAAATGTTATGGATACCATGCACCTCTTGAATTATCGTAGTGAAAATGATTTGACGATGAAATATCACCGTTATGAAGAGATTATTAAAGGGAAATTGAGGGGTGTTTGATTTCCATTTTTGCCAAAATACATTTTTCTTTCTTTTTTCTTCAATTACACATTCTTCATTAAAATACTTTTACACGCAAATCAAAAACATTTCATTCTTTTTTAACCACATATTTTCCATCAATTAGCTATTCCAAAATACATTCTTAAAAATAATGGGGCTCAAACACTTTCTGAATATAAGTATACATGTTGATCATGATTTAGATAATAACTGTATTTTACTAATTATTTTTTTAATTTAAGTCTTTCGAGTATTGTAACCTCAAACATAATTACTTTCTACAAATTGAAAAAAAAAAAAAGAAATACTAAGCCCTTGTTTGATACCCATTTTTCTTAAAATACATTTTTTCTTTTTCTTTTCAATCACATTTTTCAATAAAATAATATTACACGTAAATTCAAAATTTTTCTTTAATTTTTAATCACACATATTTCATCAATCTACTATTTCAAAATGCATTCTTACGATAAAAATGGAAAATAAACAGGCTCTAAATATCATATATGCAATTCAAAAAATTAGCGATACAGTTACCAGATGACCAAACTACCCCAGTAGATGTCAAACACAATTCAATAATTTAATTTTAAGATCCCATGTTTAATTTTAATAATCAAATTCCAGTAATAAATTGTGGGCAGACACAAGACAGAGGCCAACATGGGACAGTGCTTCCAAACAAGACACTGCAAAACTTGAACATTTTTAAAGTAAAACATAAAAAAGTGAAAAACTCTCAAGAGACAAATTATTAATGGATACTCCAAATTGCTCTCATCAGATATCCTTAGCCACGTGTAGGAAATTGATTAGCTGAAGACATGGAAATTTTATTCTTATAATAAAATAGACGTTTCTTTGACTAAAATTTGGTGAAAATTGAAAATATGTATGTTATTTACTTGAATGGAAAGTAAGGATTACTTTAAAAAATCATTACCTTTTCATTTAAATAGAAAAATATTCAAATAAGTTTAGAAAAAATAATTCTTTTCACATTTTTTTTTCCCAAAGGCATGCCCATATTTCCATTCCCACGAAACCAAACAGCAATATTTGAAATCCGGCCAATCAAACACCATTTTAAGTAAAGTAAATAACTTAATCAGATAGATGTTGAAATAAAATAAGTTAACTTTAACTTTCTTTAAGTACGAACAAACAAGCACAGGCTTAATTAGAATTTTTTTTCATTAAAGGAAAAAGGCCCACAATTAATCAAATGACTAATGAAGCGTCTATTATATTTTAAGGCATGTGACAAATACATTTAACTAAGGGAGACGCTATTTACATCAACAGTTTTAATATATATGTATATATCCACTTTTAAAAAGATAATTATATTATATTTTTAATCTTATGTAAATTTATAAAATTAAATAAAAATATTTTATTCTAAATAAACCCATTAATATTTATTTTCATTAAATTCTTTTGAACTTTTTATGTTCTTATAAATTTTCAGTATAACTAAAACTCTAATAATCATAAAATATTATTTTCAACTAAAATCATAACACTCTAATAATCATAAAATAACATCTTCAGCTAAAATCATAAAACCATAATAATAATAATAAAATATCATCTTCAATTGAATTCAAAATAACAATGGAAGGATTACTATTAGAAGAAATACATAAAGACATAGCAATATATGAAGAATTTGAAAATGTAAGGATTACATTTTTTTGTAAATTTAGTATTACCATTAGAGGAAATACATGAAGACAAATTTCATCGGTTTTTATTTTTGAAGGAACAAAATCATATCAGAAGATAAGAGTTTTGTCCCCACTATTAATGGTCTTTAGCTCTATGCATAAGTATTGCCTTCTCAATTACTTTACATTCAAGTTTGGATGAATATATTGATTTTTTAAAATTTTGAAACTGCATGAGGAATGTATTTAGAGTAGGATGAATATATAAAAATTGTGTAGATCTATAATGTTTAAATGAATGAATTTAATAAGGATAATATTGAAATTTGACATGGATGAATTTTTAAAAATCTAATATTTTAGTAGAGATGGATATAGTGTATAATGAATATATAACAAGTGTGGATGTATATAGCGGCACCATTAACTAATATTTCATATGTCTCATTTATATAGGTTTGTTTTGTTTTTCCACATGGATTAAGAAATCTTATTTAATGTTATTGAAAAAATAATTGTTGCCAAAAACTTTCCTAATTTACTCTTATTTGATTATCAATATCTAGTAGTAAATTATTATTGGAAGTAGTATAGAAATAAGTGTATAACGAACAAAACAAAACATTCTTAATAAAGAAATAAGACTATATAATTGAGACATGAAAATAAAGAAAGTGAGCCTATATGAATGAAACAGAGAGAGTATTGTTTAGATTTAACACAACTGTTAGTTTGTGATGTATCACTAGTACGGATATTCATCTAGCATAAGTTTTTGTAATTAAAATCATGTTAAGAAAATAAATAATAATTTGGATTTGTCTATAATTTCTTTTTGGCATTTTCAATTATATTTGTTTTGTTTGATTATATTGATTTTGATGTGATTTTGACTCATTTGACTTCTTAAAAATGTTTTCACTTTAAAGAATTTACAATGCAAAATGATGCGGAGAAAGATATTAATATGTGTAGAACTTCAGAATTAATTAGAAGTAAAAAATTGTTCTTATTAAGGGGAAAATTTTTATGGTTTCGGTTTGAAAAAAATAATCCATATATAAGGATTTAGACAACTTCAATTAATAAAATTAATATTTTTAAGGTAAAAATCCAAAAAATAATAGGGTATCGTGTTATAAAAGCTCGTATGAATAATTCGGAATTTACAAATTAGGTTGACAAATTTGATTTACAAATTATGTGTTGACATCTAAGTCAATTATTTCAAAAACAGTTTTTGAAATCAATTGTTTGGATCTTACCAACCTCAATTTGTAAATAAACATTCTAAACAAACTTTGTACAATTAGATTAATTCAATAATTCTATCAGTCTAGACTAAATCGAGGAAGTTAATAGTTATATAAGAAAATTGGCACAAGTAAGGTGAATTTTTTTAATAATATTCAACTCACTTTCATCTAATTTCTATCAGTCAAATAAAAGAATTAGTGTAAAATTTGAAATCTACAAATGAGTCCGAAGTCGCCAAGTGTCTCAGTTCAGTGCTATAAATGTTAATTTCCCAGTTATATAGTTAATAATAACAATGATCTCATGGATTTCTTCTAGAGGTCGATCACGCTTAAATGTTGAAGTCTTCACGAATCATTTATAAACAAAATATTTGTGTTTATTCAAAGCTAGCTCTCTTGATTAATTTGATACGATGGTTGCTTTTTTTTTTTTCCTTCTTTCTCCTGCTTGTTTTTTTGATATTATGAAACTATAAGATTTGGTGGCAATCAAATTTCACGTGTCAACTGTGTCAGACAAAAAATAGAAGGACTATTCAGTAAATTTTTTTTTTCAATGAGAACTAGATGTGCCCATATTCCCATGTGCTTTGGGATGTCGTTTGATCCGGGTGGTCGGAAAACAATCTAGTTCAAACGACTCGCAACAAATAGAATAAGTGGGTATATATGAGTAGATAGAAAATTGAATTTTGACATTTCCCCCCATTTAATGCTCATTATTTTTAAAATGAGTTTTGTAATGGTGAATTATTAGAGAATGTGTGATTAAAAAGTAGAATTGTTTTTTGAGTTTACGTACAAAATATTTTGTTTTGAAAATGTACGTTGAAAATAAGTTTGAGAAAAAATGAATTTTGAAATAATGAGAATAAAATATGAGATTTATATATTTCAATTGAAAATACGACATTTCTTATCAAGTTGGGAAAATATGCGTATAAGTATAATAAAGCTCATTGAGAATACAAGTACGTAACAAGTAGCTTTTAATATGATGCAACAAAAAACATGTTAAGAGGCAAAAAAGATTAAGTAGAGTTCGATCATTTTCTGAAGTTTAGGTTGTTAGTCAAATAATTATTATAATTATTTTTGATTCAATTTGATTTTAATTTATTTGTAATATTTCTTGAAATCAATTGGAATAAAGGATTAAAGTTAAGTATATTGGAAAATGGAATTGTAGGTGAGATGTCCCCTTCATCATTGAAGTAAATTCAAGTGGAACAAATTGCTAATTATTTATTTTAGTTAAAATAATTTGAAAAAAAGTAGGTCTATTATATATGGCATAATTATTTTTGTAGAATTCAATGTTAGATACACAATTCTTGTTTAAATAGTAGAAGAGTAAAGTAAACTAGACGTGGACTAGTCTAGAAAAATTAATAAATTGTGTCGTTGTTTCACACAATTCGTATGTAAGAGGTCAATTATAAAGTCACAAAGCAAACATGGTCAAATATAAGTAACCAATGTTACTTCGTAATCATGTCCAATTGTGAATGGGCGGTGATCCTCTTGCTTTTCAAACTTGGTAAAAAATATTATTCTTCTTATTAACGCTCCTCATCCCCACCCCAACCCATCAATTAACTATTTCGTGTCCCTATTTCTTATGGTTTTACCTTTGGTCACTTCTCCCAAATTCTCAACTCGACTATTTTTTCATCATATTGTTCTATGAAGAGGTTAAAAAAGGGCTTTAGTGAGGAACGGACATTGCACGTGGAAGGGTTTTGAGGGAGAGTTGGGTTGACCATTGTTTCATAATCATATGACACATATTGAAAAAGTTAATATTTTTTTTACTTTTTAATTTATTCTTAATTAAAAATGGGAGGCTCAAATGTCCTTTTAACTGAATTTGTGCATCACACAACCTTTTGCTCATTCAACTTGACAAAATCTATGACTAGAGATCAATGCCAGTACAATCGAGATTTGGAATATTAATGCAACAGAAAATGGTTAAGACCTCAAGTGCCATTTTTTCATTCTTTTGTTATTTTCTCCTTGTGATTCAAAATTTGAATAGGATAATTTTGCCTTGTAAAGATTACTCTGAAATTATAGAAAAACAATTTTGGAATTATTTTTTGGATTATATTTTGTAATTGACTATCCGAAGTTTTAACTATCTATAAATAAGTCAAGTGAAAAATATTTTACAACTGGTAGTGTGAAATAGATCCACTAATAAATATGAAGTTTAAAAAAGTCCTTAATAAAAAAAATCAAGGGCATTATTGACAATCAAAAAAATAAATATAAGAGCAAAAGAGAAGTTTTTGATAGATCGAAAAAAAATTATTTTTATATAGTTTGAACAATGAAAATAAGTTAATTTTACTTTCAATAAATTTTATATGAACATGATGCTTGTTTTAGACCTTCAAGGATGACTCACATACAATTTTTGTGAGAGCTAGATAATCGTCTACCGATAAAGCATCGTGTCCATATAATTGCTTGCCACCTAGGCTCGGCCATTTATTTCAAGTTTAGGGACCTAGATAATAGTATACTGATCAAAACGAACGGAATGAGCGCAATAGGAAGCTTACTGAACTCGGTTTAACTAACGAAGATTCTTGGAACAACTAGAACAAGAAATTTTCAAGTGAGCGTATTATGGGGGAGTGTCAAGCACCTCCGAAAAAATCAGACAATTGATTATAAAATAATCAAGTCATGTATTCATGATTACAACTTACCAGTGTACAAAAATAAAGTCAAGCTAGAACATAATTATGCGAAGGAAAAACTTTCTCAACATTAATGCATTTCACATTTTGAGGGGCCCGTGTGCCTCGATTCCATGTAATGAACACATGGTACATGTCTTAGAAGGACATATTCCAAAAGCTTCAAAGGGCACGACATACATGTTCCCTTAGATTTATTACTTTAAGTACTACTCATGACCCAATAGCGACGCACTGAACATGATAAATTGATAATATTAGATAATATTGAAAAAGACGATTAATTTAAAATTTTATCAATTTTACCACCTAACTTCCATCTAAATGTGAATGTTTTAGAAATTGGTATAGATCACATGTAAAAGGTAAAGAGTCGATACTCAAAGGAGCTAGTTGGAACTGGTGGTTTACAATTTCTTAACCAAACTAGTCTTGACTTTTTTTTTCAAAAAATTTTAATTTCACAGATTTTCAAAAATTAAAACGCTCTAAGAGGGACAAGAGTAATGTAATCTTTGAGTAACGAATGAAATCTAATTTAAGTATGAATAACACGGAATATGTTCAATCGATGGGGTTACACGTACCGAGTTGACAAGATTTCATTGTTTGGTTTAACTTTATTTTTTGTCCAAAATGGTGTGTCTTGCCTACTCAGCATTCTGTAACCTCATCTGTAAAAATAATTTGTACAAGTAGCATTTCTCATGTCCTAAATGAATAAAGATGCATTCTATACCGAAGTTTTTAAGAGAAAAAATTTGTCACAAAATTTGTTGCATTATATAAAGGGGTCTCAATCATATACCTAATTAATTCTATACGTAATACATTAATTTGAGGTAAAGTCGTGCACAACCCCACATATTGAGTGGTCTAACTTTATTTCCATAGTGGTATTACTATTTGTTGGACAACAAATATTAAAAAACACATTAAAATATAAAATAGAGATAAGTATAACAATATCTTAAATTTCCAAGTAAAATATAATAATCAATTGCAAAAAAAATAAAAATAAAAAAATAAAATAAAATTATTGCATTTGTAACTCTACTTTCTTATGTTCAACATGCATATATTGACTTTCTTATGTTCAACATGCATATATGTGATGTTTTTTGGTCAAAATTGGCTTCAAAATATATAAATACTATATTTTGGTTCAAACAAATGCATCAAAGTAATGAGAACACGACCAAACAAAGAGAACAATTCGTTAATAAGACATGTATGCTTATCTTCCTCATGACATCACGTCTTATTTTATCTAACATCAAATGACTTTTGGAGCTTCACAATCGCTGGTTTTGGACTATAATTTTGTTTAATTGTTTCGTTATTTCACTTTAGCGCCAGACCTACAATCTCATCACTTGGTCCACAATTTAGCATCTGTTTGGTAAATTTAAGATAAATGAAATTTAATTGTCAACGTCAAAATTTTCGTCTACACTTCAATTTGAGTGAAATTCTCCCGATAAAGTTTGCTTCCGTAATTTCACTTTAGCGTCAGATGGCAAAATTTATCAAGTTTAAAAAGGGCACTAATGTTATCCAACAAGGAATTGATAAATAATTAAGCTAATCCTCTTCTAATTAAGTGGATATCGTTATGGATTTCTATCTACTATATATAAATAAGCCAACATTTTATCTTCAACCGGTTTTGACAGTGACAAACTCGAATAAACTACGTTATCATAGACTGAACATAATGTTTGTAAAATACTAAACTATGTTTTAAGTCAAATTTGAACTTTTTTTTCTCTGGTATATATATTCCTTTATGGGCACATACTTATCAAGAAAACATAGTAAAATTCTCATGATTTTTCCTTTTCCTTGCGGAAAATAGAATTAATTTTCTGTTCTTTCAATGGCTAAGATTCATCCTCAAACATCAGTGAAGGGGGATTCTGATCATTCTACATCAGAAAGAGAAACATTTACAATATGGATGAAATCCCTTGTATTCCACGGAATTGGTTGCACTGTTTTTAATTCCAAAGGTGAAGTCGTTTATCGAGTTGATAATTACCAAACAAGACATAGGAGTGAAGTTTTTCTCATGGATTTTAATGGTGAAGTTTTAATCTCCATGAAAAGAAAGGTAATCTTACAGCAACTTTACTTAATTTTTGATTGTTCTCGTATTTTATAGTTTTAAGCCTTTAGATGACGTGATTACTATAGAATCAATGGCTTTTTAGTTCAAATTTTAGGACCACCCAATTTTGAAAATTTTATGTGTCAAGGCTTCAATGAAAAACTGATGACGATAGGATTATTTCTTTTGCAGAGATTGCGAATTTTTGAAAGTTGGGAAGGCTATAAATCGATTGATGCTATACTAAATAAGGAGAGACCATGGTTTCAAGTGAGAAGCAATTGCAGAATTTTCAGAAGACACAAGCACAAGACTTGCCATGTTAGTCTGGGATGTGACAAAACTACAGGAAGAAGCAGCTACAAGATAACGGGATTGGAAGGAAAATCAACATTTAAAATTATAGACAATGCAGGCAATCTTGTAGCACAGGTTAGTTTTGTGCGTCTATTTGTGTCATGGTGATTTATTATTTTTAGATGGGGGGTTCAATGGGACTCGATTATTCGTTTTTTTTTTTTTTTAAATCAAAATTCTGATTCGTGAACAACTTTAATAAAAGAGCGTTGGCGAGACTTGAACTAAAAAATATCCTATATCTAAGCAACCCAATGGAAATTGTTTTTAATATTTGTTTGCATTGGCAAAGAACATAATAATGATATTTTTCTGTTATATTTGATTCATATACAGGTGATAAAGAAGCAGTCCTCATCAGGAGTTCCTTTGGGTAATGATGTATTAACTTTAGTAGTGGAACCTCAGATGGATCATTCACTAGTTATGGCTCTTGTGATAGTTCATATGGATTGATCAATCAAAAACTGTAAATATTCCAAAAATTATACAGGCAACACTCAGGCTCAGTGCTTCTTATGTGAAATAGATGAACAGATTTTTCATATATATATATATAGATGTAGAATTTGCCCTCGTCTTATATCACGTTCACATCTCGATTGTTCTTAGGCAATATGGGACATGCTAACACTCTACTTGGGCTGGATTTAATATGCACTCTCCTTCAAACGGGGTTAGAGAAACAAATCCAACACATCCCTAATATATGTACCTGCTTTTATACCATGATAAAGTCTATGGTACATATAAAAAGTGAAAGTCCATGGACCTATCTTGTTGTAAATTCGACTTACAATGTAAAATTTGCCACCTTACACCTAATTGTATCCACGATGTGGGACATACTAACTAGTGGAACAATCGCTAATTTTTTTTTTAGTTCAGTCGAAGTTTTTGGAATTGTGATAATACTTATCTGGGTCACTAAATGTGATTAATTGTCATTAATCTGTATACTTACGACTTAATTTATCGTTAATTTTTGCTAAGTAAAATTCGATAAACATTGGGTGAAGATAAGTGCATTTTATACACTTATTCGGGAGTCTGAAATATAGATATTTTGTAGTTCTTTCAACAGAATATATCCTAAATTGCTGTATTTTATGTTATATAGGTAAAAATCAATGATTGAACGAGAAATTAGAAGTAACCAAAGAAATATCAAGGAAAAAGGACAACATCAAAAATTTGAGGACCAAATTGTAAATATTCAATAGTTGATTCGGACCACAAGACGATAATTTGGAAATTGTTAGGAGTCAATTAGATGGAATTAGAACTCAAAAATGAATTGAATATGATCAAAATATTATCAAAATCAAGTTTCAATCGCACAAGTTATATTTCAAATTTTTAGCCAAATGTTAAGACCCATTTTTGGCAAAGTAAATGTTCGAATTGGAAATTTTTTTATTTATATAAAAGTTGTAGACATTTGAGTTATCTTTCCAATATACTTTGAATAGTCTCAATCGATACCGGGAAAGAAGGTTATGACAAAAATTTCGACTGCTGTTTAGAGATAAAAAATTCGTGCGTGAGGTCAACTTTCCTTATATAATTGGAACTCTTTTGAAAATCAATGTGGACACAATTTTCAACCAATTTTCAACTCTTACAAATACTTAACAACATAATACATATTAAAAACCTCTCATATATGTCTCATACTCTAATATTCATCAATTATTATTATCAAATGAAGAAAATTCATAGTTTTTGTGAGAGAATTCAAGGGGACTTGCAAGAATTCAATCAAGTAAAGATTTAAACTTGATTTTTGGACAAATAAGAGAAAGCCCAAATGGACATTCATCAAAAAATCATTGAAAATACTCAAGATTTCAAAATTCATATTCTCAATTTATCAAAAATTCGGGTTATGTCTTTTAACTTAAATATGATTTCTTGTAAATTTGATATGTTATACTAGTTTTATACATCGTTAGGAGTTAGGATGATATGAGATCTTGTTATGATATTTTTAGTTTTTAACTAATTATTTTGACTTTAATTTGATTTGATTTGTAAATGTTTATTATTCGTTTTTATTGTTCTTTCAATTACTTGACCACCAAATGAATTGTTAATGATTTTTATTATTATCGAGAAAGACAATAGAGTTTAAACACAATATAATAAATATTGTAAGGTTCGATAGATGATAAAGATATAACTCTATGTTTCATATAGTTTTAATAGGTGTTCTAACACTTGATAATGTATTTATCATATTTGTATCTTTCTTCAAGAGATAGAAGGGTCAAAAGGGGAATATATTAGATCGCTATCGAGATAAGCTTTTAATTAAATTAAGAACATTGACCAACATGAATGATTTTAAATTGTCACTTTAATTGTTACACTAAAAATAGAAAGAAGGATTCGACATTTTAGCAATGCATCTCATATATTTGAAAAACACATTTATTTACTTTCATTAAATTAATTGATAATTTAAGTAATAGTATAGAAAAAATCACAAAATTTGTTTGTTATTCGATTAAAGTTGTAATTAATTTTAATTCAGTCAAACACATAGTCCTCGTGTGTTCGAAACTTTATTCATCATTATATTACTTGATCACGATCCCGTGCACTTGCAGATTTCAAAAGATCAAGCGAGTTCGAAGAATTGAAGGAAAAATGAGCGAAAACGAAAGAAATGACCAAAATGCAAATATCAAATAGTTGATTTAAACTGTAAAACGATGATTGAAGATCATATGTGATCAATTGGATGCAATTGGAGGTCAAATGAGTGAAATAAAGTTAAAATATTTTCATAAATCAATTTTTAGCCGAAAAAGTTATGCTTTAGATTTTTATTCTCATATTGACACCCGTTTCCAGCATAGCAAACGTTCGAATTGGAAAAATTCTACTTCTATAAAAATTTCAACCATTTGAGTTAGTTTTCCAATACACTTTTAATCACCTAAATCGAATATCGGGATATAAAGTCATGACCAAATTAGCAAAAGCCGTGTAGAGACGAACAAAAAGAGCTTGCTCAGGCGCAATGTAGTAATTTCCATGACACGAGAGCCATTTGGCTCAACGGCGCGCTCGTGGTGGTTATGCCCGTGTGCGTGCTTGGGCTATTTTCGTAGATGAATAAATAGTTTTCTTTCGTGAATTCAAACACTTTTGGAACCAAAATTGAACGCTATTTTGGCTTATGTTTTGGCTCTAATAAATACAAAACAAAGGGTATGCATTAAAAAAATCATCTCTTGTCTCTTCATACACAATAATATCACTAAATTTATTTAGAATAAAGGGGTCAATTGCTAAGAGATGAGATTTTGAAGAATCAACTTTGAAATTGAAGATCAACATCTTTTGCATTCTATCGGGTTATTTTTTCTATTTTTCTCCTTGTAATTTATTTTAAAACATGTTAGGCTAGAACCTTTTTTGTATTGGAAGAAGATGAACTCTATTATTTATTTGTTTTAATTCTATTCAAAACTAGTAATTTAGTTTATATCTCATGTTTCTTGATTAATTTTGTAGACTCGTTACATTATTTAATTGATTGGCTACCAATTAGATAATTAGTTGCATGTTGTGGTATTGGAAGACTCACAATTAATTTAGAACTCGACAAAATTAGCATATATGAAATAAATGTTAGAAATCACATTTATTACGTGTGTATTTATATAGATACTAAGCTTTAATGCATTCTAATTATTTGACTTCGGCCTAGAAATATATTTGGGTTGTGATTGGGATAAAATTATTTTGTCTTGAAGAAGGAAATTATATATCATAGCTTTATAGATTGTCAAATACGCATGAATGAAATTACATTACAAATAAAGAATTGAAATAAATAGCAATAAACGATTCCAAAATCCATTACAATCATCCATTATTTGACACAAAACCCTAATTTTACCACTTTATTAAATTAATTTAGAATAATTACAAAATCAAACTCTCTTTTGTTTACATAATTCGAATTCTATACGAAACTGGTAAATTCGAATTGAATTTATTCCCTATATGACGATATTCTCAACTCAATAAACCTATTATTTGTCAACAATCTCGTACACTTGCGGATTTGACATAAACAAGTTTTTGATGCCATTGTTGGGGAATAAAGTATTAAAATTGAGTTTATTAGTTTAAATTGAGTTTCTACCATTGGATCTTGATATAAAACCTTTAGACTATGAAAAGAACAGAGAGAAGCTTTTAAGGATTATTTAAATCTCATACCTATTTCTGTGCAACAAGTTGTTGTTTATCCACTTTTGTGCAACCCAAATTTCACATTAAACATGACGTTATCAATTTAGTTCAGAATCACTATGAAATCAGGTTTTCTAGAAAACCAACTGAAAATCCTCATGAAGGTGATCAATCACAAAGATATGTCAGGTGACGCTTTTCGATTGCGCCTATTCCCTCATTGCAATTTCCTTCCACGTGCTATTAAGTTAATCTCACTACTTCTTGGGATAACTGTTTCATGGAACGACGTAGTGCATAAATTCACACTAAAATTCTTTCTGCCTTCTCGAGTCCATCAAAGTAGAATGAAGCACATACATTTAAGCAAAAGGACATCGAACAATCCAGAAGCATGTGAAAGATTTAATGATTATTTCGGAAAGTGTCCCAATATGGACATTCCTAACAAGAGTTAAGGTCTACATTTTCTATACAGGTTTGTATTTTGAATTCCATAACATTGGTTGACGCTTCAGCACGAGGATCCCAACCCTTAGAAGTAGAACCGCTAACATCGTGAACGTTAGCATAAAACTCGTAAATGAGTAGACTAGGATGATGTGTCAAATCTATGATTAAAGGATCCCAACCCCTAGAAGTGAAAATGGCATACGTTAAAGGAAGGTGCACGATAATGGTTAATCTCACTACTTCTTGGGATAACTGTTTCATGGAACGACGTGGTGCATAAATTCACACTAAAATTCTTTCTGCCTTCTCGAGTCCATCAAAGTAGAATGAAGCACATACATTTAAGCAAAAGGACATCGAACAATCTAGAAGCATGTGAAAGATTTAATGATTATTTCAGAAAGTGTCCCAATATGGACATTCCTAACAAGAGTTAAGGTCTACATTTTCTATACAGGTTTGTATTTTGAATTCCATAAAATTGGTTGACGCTTTAGCACGAGGATCCCAACCCTTAGAAGTAGAACCGCTAACATCGTGAACGTTAGCATAAAACTCGTAAATGAGTAGACTAGGATGATGTGTCAAATCTATGATTAAAGGATCCCAACCCCTAGAAGTGAAAATGGCA